>OU964986.1:2910034-2925034 GCA_918808275.2 Dolichovespula sylvestris | reverse complement strand
TATATATATATATATATATATATATACATACATACATACATATATATATATATATATTTCTTTCTCTCTCATTCTCTCTCATTCTATACGTCTATCCGTCTCCTTCTCGTTTCTCCCGTCTGCTTCCGCGTGCTGCATCTTCTCACGCGCCTAGCCTCCGCAACCTTCCTCCCCTCTACTCGCAAAACGATCTTATCGCGCTTATGGGACACGTAAGACGTCCGATTATTGCGGGATCGGCCGAGGGCATCGATAGAATGGACTTTCTGAGAAAGCAGTAAATCGCGAATTTACCTACTTATCCAAGTTGTTCGCGCTTTACGAGCCTCCCGCCGGGCGAATCTCCTCGGTTTATGTGTGTGTATATGTCTCTCTCTCTCTCTCTCTCTCTCTTATAGTTCGGTGAGAGGAGTACGACGGCTACGACGACTATGACTATTACTATGACTTGGACTATGACTTGAACTATGACTAGGACGACGAAGACGAAGACGAAAACGTGTTTTCCTTAGAAACGAGCGTCACTCCGGGCGTACATATATAACGCTGACTCGATGAAAGAATCGTTTCGTGGAACGGTATTGGTCGGTGAAGGATGACGTAACGTGGAAACGTCATTTACGAATTTTCATAAATAATTTCTTTCCTCTCCTCTCTCTCTCTATCTATCTATCTATCTATCTATCTTTCTTTTTCGTTTTTCTTTTTATTTGGCGTCTCGCTATCGATGGAAATGTACGTCGGACAAGCGACGAATATAATATATACATATATATATATAGAATTGAGATGATGATATATAGAATGATAATAAGAAAATGGAAAAAAAAAAAGAGAAAGAGAATGGGAATAAAAAACGATTGGTCCTAAGAGATCAGCTTAGTACGTTTCTAGTAAAATGGAATTACTATGTTAAGGATTCAGATCCACGAACAAACACACGTACAAAAGGACAAACGGACGGACGGATGCAGAATACCAAAAAGAGATAATATAAAATAAAATACAAAATACAAATACAGATACAAATAAAAAGAAAATTTCGTAGCCTGAATTCGTTGGAGTGAGCAACGATCTTACGGTTTCATCGAGTCACTTTTATTTCATCGATAAAGAGAGAGAGAGAGAGAGAGACTCCTACCGAACTCACAGTCCGTAACGATGCATCTTCCCCGAAACGTCAGTTTTACGATGCCGCCTCGTTTGAGTTTTGGGACGAGAGAGGCTCATTTTATCGTTCTACATTCGCGTTACCGACGAGAATGAAAGGACGTCGAACCAGGAACACGATCGCTTAGCTCCGAGGGCTGCCGAGACCCGAATTTTCGCTCCGCGCGAAGAAGAAGAAAAAAAGAGAGAGAGAGAGAGAGAGAGAGAGAGAGAGAGAGAGATGAGAGAATCGGTCGTGGCGGCGGCTCATCTCCCTTTCACGTGACACTTTTACGCCAAGTGGTAACCACCCCTTCCCTCCCCCGCCTGACAACCTCTCAACAGATACGATCGACGTACGCACACGCGTACACACACACACACACACTCGCGCATGCACGGGTTTACCTTTATCACAATTAAAGAAAAAGAAGAGAAGAAAAACGTAAAAAGTAAAGAGTCCAACGGAAAAAAATGAATTCGAATCGACGCAAGAGTCGATCTATCGATAAAAATAATTCCGACGACACGATCGTACGAAAGGATCTATTTTGTATGAAGGAGAAGGTGTTTGTTTGTTACTTTTCTTCTTTTTTGTTTTTCTTCTTTTTTTTTTTTTTGTTTTGTATTTCCTCCCTATTCCTTCCTTTTTCCACGTTTCGTCCTGGAACAGATGCTTAGATGATGAGACGTCGGTTAAGTTCGAACGTTCCTAGATAGTACCGTAGGACTGTGAAGGGTTTAAAAAGACAGGACGTTAGGGGAATGGAGACTGAGAGAAGGATGAGGATGAGGAGGAGGAGGAGGAGGATGAGGAGGAGGAGGAGGAGGAGGAGGAGGACACCAAGAGGGGAATGAAACTGAGACGTTCGTCTGGCGCCGTTTCGTCGAGGAATCGGTCTCCACCGAAGAAGGAGATTCTCTCTCTCTCTCTCTCTCTCTCTCTCTCTCTCTCTCTCTCTTTCTCTCTCTTCGGGCTCGTTCGACTCCGGCTACGATTTATTCGATCGGGCAAGTCGATTTTTCGCACTCGATCGTCGTTCGATACCATCTCGCTATAGGTCGCGGACAAGGGGGTTTGTTTCGCCTCGTGTCTACGCCACTAGCCTACGGTTAGGATTAATGGCTCGGTCGATGCGCCTTTTCTACGAGCTCGCTCGCTCGCCCACACTCTCTCTCTCTCTCTCTCTTTCTCTCTCCCTTTATTTATCTCTCTCTCTCTCTCTCTCTCTCTTTCTCTCTCTTATTCTCTCAGGAACGTGCAGCCACCGCCGCGATTCTCTATCGCTCAAAGTTAGTTTTGCCCCTGCCAACCTAGTGGGTGTACGATACTTTCTATCTCAAACGTGCGATTTTACCGTTTGCGAGAGGCATACGTTTATTGTCCTTACGAAAGGGTGGAGATATGTCCGAGCTCAATTTCCCTGATCTTTTTTTTTTTATTTTTTTATTTTTTTATTTATCTTCGACGCTTTTCTCTTTTCTTCCTTTTTCTTTCTTTCTTCTTCTTCTTCTTCTTCTTCTTCCTAATTCTTTTTTATTTATTTCTTTTTTTTTCTCTTTTCTTTCTCTCTCTCTCTCTCTCTCTCGCTCGATTATCATCCTCCTCTCTTATCGTCCGGTCCAACGCAAAATATTTTCGCAAGGGAATGGCGATACGTTTACGTTCTTCCTTTTTTTTTCTCTCCCCGTCGCTCCGCCTCACGTTCTACGAGTATTTTTAAAAGAACGTTTCACTTTGTTTTCTTTCTTTATTTATTTTTTCTTTAAACGGATGTAACATCCCCGATTTCGAATAAGATCTAATATTATATTCGAATATGTAACACACACATATATTTTAAAATATTAATCACGAGTGACTTCAACATTTTCAGATCGATTAAACTATATCCAACCACCACCGTGTATGAAGAGCTAAGCAGAGAGAGAGAGAGAGAGAGAGAGAGAGAGAGAGAGAGAGAGAGAGAAGAAAAAGAAAGAAAACAAAAAAGCCAGGACAATTTTGTACCAATCGAAAAAGTTAAACAAATATAGAAACAACCCTTAGAGATATCTATCGCGAGCCGATCTCGGTTGGCTTTTTCCGTTTGCCCGTAAAAATAGATATAGAAAAAAATAAAGAAAGAAAGAAAGAAAGAAAGAAAAAAAAGGGAGGAAAAAGAAATATCTTCGAGATGGATCACTGTAGAATGCGAAGGGAAAAAAAATTTTCGAAGGATCTATTGCTGCTCGTCCCTCGAAGCAAATTCCAATCCGACCTATGTACGTACATGCGTTCCTCTCAGGTACATCTCTCTCTCTCTCTCTCTCTCTCTCTCTCTCTCTCTCTCTCTTTCTGTTCGCTTCAGTCACGCGTCTTTACGTATGACGTGTATCAATGGACGAGGACCGTCGGAACGATCTTTCTCGGTACGCAAAAGGCACAGATCCATCCACCGACATTTTGTTAGCGACGGGTACGAACAAACCAACCAACCAACCGGCGATTACGTTCAACTCAAGTCGATTCTCGCGAAGAAACGAAAAATAAAGAAAAAATAAAGAAAGGAACGACGAGAAAAATGATCGAGGACGGTATTAACGAACGATCGATTCGTCGAATTCGTATCGCGTTTTTTTCACGCGTCGAAACGACGACTTTAAAAAAAGCAAAGAAACAAAAAAAAAAAAGAAATGTATTAACTTCGTACAGCACACACAAATGAAAAGGAATTTCTAATAAACGTTCCTCTAATTTTCCGATTCGATTCGGTGAAAATCAATGATTCAATTTCGATTGATCTCGTCGATGATACGAAGTAAAGTTTCTCCGTTATGCTCGATCCTTCCTTTCCTTTCCTTTCGTTTCGTTTCGTTTCGTTTCGTTTCACGTAGGAAAAAGTGCACGGGTTTCATGACGGAGGAATTAGAAAAGTTAGAAAATAGATTTTCTCCCGCTCGAAAAAGGCGAGGTCTAAAACTTAAACGATCTCGTTACGAGATAGTTTAGAAATTGAGATCTCGGATCTCGATGATCGAGAACGTTAGAAAGGATCTTACGAAGGATGATCGCGAATCGGCATATCGATCTCGAGAATAACCATTTTCATTGTATATTTATATATAAATATATCTATAATATGATATTTGTAAATTTATATATATATATATATATATATATATATATATATATATATATATAAATTCTGAGAGATTATCGTCGATCGTCGACAAAACAAAAAACCTTTCCGAAGGATCTCGGATACTTCGAATCGAAACGAAGTAAAAACGTTTCGATCGCGATTAAATCGTACGACGATTCATAGTTTCGACGAGAATTAAACTTATATGTATGTATATATATATATATATATATATAAATAAAAAAAAATAAAATAAAATAAAACAAAAAACAAGGAATCAAAGCGGGATCGCGTATTAACGAACAAACGTGTGTCACGTATTATCGGTATCTCGAAGCCATCGCTATTCGAGGAAACTCGTGAGATCGAATCTCGCGATGACACAAAGGCAAACGCCGTCAAGTTACACGCAAAATTGACAGCTTGCAATCGGTCAATGGCTGTCCGTTGGCTAGCCCTTTCCCCCTCACTCTCCTCGTCAAGTGGAGATATCCTTCTCCTTAAGTTCTACGGCCAAGGATAGGCGCCACGACTAGGACGTGTACCGTAAGAATCAGCTAAAGCCCTGAGAAACAGTTCGCTAGAGTCGTAAGAGAGAGACAGGGAGAGAAAGAGAGAAATAGAGAGAGAGAGAGAGAGAGAGAGAGAGAGAGAGAGAGAGAGAGAGAGAGAGAGAGAGAAGTTCGCCAAGCGTGTGCGACGAGTCGAGATTTATGGACGGCGGAGTTTTCGTCGTCGATAAAATCTACCAGTCGAGAATGGCGTCCGGCGCGACTCTAGAGCTCACCGAGCCGAATAATCGATAATGCCGATCGATTCTCCTCTAACGTGAAACTTAATTCGACGCACCGCACCGTTCAAACGCGACAACGCTCTTTATATTATTATTGTTCGAAAGTAAAATCGATTTCTTGTGCGTTGTGTCTCTCGAAAGGAGGGGAAAATAGAGAGAGAGAGAGAGAGAGAGAGAGAGAGAGAGAGAGAGAGAGAGAGAGAGAGAGAGAGAGAGAGAGAGAGAGAGAGAGAGAGAGAGAAAGAGAAAGAAAAACGGGGGAAAGAAATTTCGTCCAATAATAAAACTCGTACGCTTCGATCGTATCTGATCGTATATATGTATATATATATATCTTTTTTTTTCTTTCTGTTAAAATCGAGTAATAAGCAATTAGATAATATTCTCGATCTATTTGACTTGAATATTTATATCGTTCTAAAGTATGTGGACCCGATAGTTACTAGATTCGTAGTTCAACGATTCGAGAAAGGGATCGATAAATTCGATTCTATTCGAATCATCTTAAAAACTTTTCGCTCGAAATTTTGTACTATTCGCGATCAAATATACATATAAATATATACAACTATATATCTCGCAACAACTCGTGCGCGTGTGCGTGTACCCATTGTACTAATATGATTTTTCTCATTCGATATTCGACGTTAACACAGAAATCGTTTTAGAAATGACTACAACAGTAATCTTTCTCTTACTCTCTGTCTTTCTCTAATCGGTGCTACTTTGCTAGAGATAAATAGGGACTATTACACGCCCTCTTTCTCGTACGTATCACCGTACAATACAATACAATACACTTCGATGGAGGCTTACAAGTAGGCAACAACCAACCTTCCCACCTTATCGGCGCATGTTTCGGATACCTAATCGCTGTCATTCTCTACCGCGGGTGTCGATTTTCGATCGACATACCCGTTACTTCCGTCAAAGAGAGATCTTTACAAATAACTATTGCATATCGAACTTTTTCTTTCCTTTTTTCCTTCGCAAAAGGTAGGGTATAAACCGTTACAAAATAAACGAACAAATTGCATTCCGCATTTGGCACGCGCGCGCGCGTGCACTCACGCATATTTACTCACGCACTCACGCACTACTCACGTAAGTACGCACGCACGTAACATAACGTAAGTTCTCTTTCTCTCTTCTTTTTTTTTCCCTCTTTCTTTTTCTTTTTTTTTTTTAATTCGAAATGTTCGTACCGGCATGCGCCGTTGAACGAGAGAGTCTGCGACATTTCGTGGGGGCTTAAGTTATGTAAGATAAATTATAGTAGTCATGTTGGAATGCGGGGACATTAACTGGCAGGCGTTAAAATTTACTCTCATCTAACTGCGTAAATCATACGGTCGGGGTCGGTTCCTACACCATAAATGCCGTCATTGCTTGTGTTCCTTTTTTATATATGTATATATATGTATATATATTATATTTCTCTCCTTTTCTCTTTTCTTTCCTTTCCTTTCCTTTTCTATTTTTCGTTATTATCCTTTCTTTTCTTTCTTTCTTTTTCTCTCTCTCTTTTTTTTTTTTTTTAATATTCTTTTTCTTCTCCCTCTCTTTTCTCTTTCTTCTCTTTTCTCGCTTTTGTTTTCTTCTTCTTCTTCTTCTTTTTTTTTTTGCGCAATGTTTTAACAACGGCCAATGAAATCCTCGTAATCTCCGTTCTTAGGTCGCAAATTAAAATCGTCCCCTCCTTTGCACGCGTTTCCGTTCGTACGTAAATCGAATCGTATCGAATCGTACAAGTATTTTTATCGTAGAATTCAATAAAGCGACACGGCGAGGATCTCGAAAGCGAGTCCAATCGATACTCGACACGTTTCTTCGCTTCTCTTCCGTTTTACTCTTCGACGCATTTTTTTCTTCCATCTCCTTTTTTTCTCTCTCTCTTTCTCTCTTTCTTTTCTCTTTTAACGAATCGTCCAAAAGCGAAAGGGTTTCTGTCGCAGAATCGTTCTCGAGTGCCTTCTTCTTTTTCTTTTTATACTTTTTTTGTATTTTTCTTTACAGCACAAAGGCGTTCAATATCGATCCGAATTAACTTTCTTTTCTTTTTTATTCATTTATTATTATTATTATTATTATTAACCTTTTTTTGTGAGTTTTTTTTTTTATCGAAGAAGTCATCCTCCACGTTATACTTTCGCAGCCTGTTAGTTCGAAGACACGAATAAGATTTATTTCACCAGGAAGTATGATATAAAACTTATCCCGAGAATAGATAAGAACGTAACGCGGTTGAATAATACAAACACCCGTTAGAACGAAACAATCCCGGCATTGTTTTATATCTATCAGGACGATCTTACCCACAGATTAATACACATTTAATAAAATTCATCCAATATTGCGACGTAACACTTAACGTATCGCGTTAAACAATAAAATAACGCGAATTAATCTCTTACTATCTCGAACGTGTCCGTGGGCGATCTATCAGAAAAAAAAAAAAAATAATAAAAACAACAATAGCAACAATGACAATAATAATAATGATAATAATATTGGGTCGTACGAATAGTTCGTGCCGATTTTGAAACGCAGAAGATTTAATTTTTAATATACGTTTATTAAATTATTATTATTATTATTATTATTATTATTATTATTATTAAAATATTATCGGCACGAATTTTTCGGACGAATAAGTGAAAATACTGATTGTTAAAAAAGAAAGAAAAAAAAAATTAAAAAGAGAACATGAAAAAAATATGAAGAGAAAATAAAGAAAGAAAGAAAGAGAGTGAGAGAGAGAGGGGGGGGGGGAGGACGAAAAAGAAGAAAAAGGAGTAAAAATGAAACGAAATAAAATAAAATGAAACAAAAAGAAAACGAAAAAGGAAAATAAGAACGACGATTAGGCGTTAATAGTACTAGGAGCGTAATTCCGTGCATGTCCAAGCGATAGCGGAAGAACCACGAGATAAATTTAATCCAGTATAGAAGTCGTACCTCGCGATAAATGCCATTTCGATTTGCCGTTTAACATACGTGCTGGTTATCGAACGTATACATAAACGTTCACCCTATATATATATATATATATATATATATATATATATATATATATATATATATATAATATCATCTTTTTGTCGGTAAGACCGTCTTGATTGGTTTTACCACCCTATCGGGACTAAACAAAACGAAAATATCTCGCGGCATTGCGTCGTGAAACGGGCAAACTACTCTTTCATCGTCTCTCTCTCTCTCTCTCTCTCTCTCTCTCTCTCTCTCTCTCTCTTTCATTCTCTCTCCTGCACGTTCGATTCTATGCAAGAGGTACGAAGAAGCTCGCAGGAGGTAATGAGGATACAATTTACTCTTAATAAGAAGATACGCATCATATTTTACGAGCAAAACTCCACGCGCTTCCGCGCCATGTATGGCGTCCCATACCCCTACCCTCGACCCCCTCGCCTCTCCACCCCTTCGCATAAACCCGTTGCACGTACACTCTTGACCATTAAGAGGCGCGAACGTCTTAACGAGAGGAACTATGCGAGGACGACGACGTAATCCTCCTCCCGATTACATCGTCTCTCTCTCTCTCTCTCTCTCTCTCTCTCTCTCTCTCTCTCTCTCTTTCTCTTTTTCTTTCTCTCTTTCACTGACGAAATAATGAAATTTACGTTAAAACAACACCGAAACATTTTTCTCCTCTCGATTCGTCCATATATACTTCTTTCGACTTTACGATCTCCGCTTATCCATATTTTCTCCTCCGTTTTCGGTGATAAAAGAATTACCCGTGATTAATTAAAAAAAAAAAAATATATATATATATATATAAATAATGATAAAGAAAAAAAATAAACCGGGAAATAATTAAAAACAGCAGGATATTCTTGCACGTCTCTCTCTCTCTCTTTCTCTCTCTCTACACGTTTCCCACTTAAAAAATTGAAGATCCTTGACACGGTTTTCACAATCGAGGGAATATTTACCGTACAACGTCGATAATAAATAAATTCATGCTCGTACATAATCGCTTTTTTTACGCAGGCAATATTTCCTTCAAAAAATAACAACGCCAGTACAATTACGTTGTCGTTCGGTGTTCGGATATTAAAAAAAAAAAAAAAAAAAAAAAAAAAAAATAAAAAAGGAGAAAAACAAATTTGTGACCCAATTGAATACGCGTATTAGAGGCAGAATATATGTATATGTATATATATATATATATAAATTCTTTTTCGAGTTATCGTTTATTCCTTCTTATTGGAAAGAAAGAGATAGAGCGCCCATATACGTACGTACTCATATACAGGGTGTATACGTATGTATGTAAAGAAGACATATCTACTTAAAATACACATTCATAGGTTCGTATCGCGTTCAACCAAAGGGTAAATGCAAGACGATTACGAAGCTCCTCTTCGAGGATGGTAACCGCAAAGTCCGCGGGTGCATCCTATATGGAAGAAAGGGAGTCTCTTGCGGAGACCCGAGATTATAGTTATTACCGTAATAAAGATACACGCTTTGTTTGCCTTAGGACGCGCTCGGGGTAAGAGAGAACGTATACTCTTTCTCTTTCTCTTTCTCTTTCTCTTTCTCTCTTTCTCTTTCCAAGATCTCGAGCAGCCAAGGCGATTTATTTGATCGTTCTCCGCAAAAGACGAGAAGGGCTGCGTTAACGACGCATTACATGCCGGAAGCGGTTGTTGCGAACTGATTCCTTTACACGAGCTCACGGCCAAAACTTATTTTACTTTCTAAAATGTAAAATCTCTTTTCTACGTGTTTCTAGAAGAACGGGGGGCGGGGGACGGGAGGGGAAACATTGTAACAGTCATGTATGTATTTATATGCGTATCGTATCGTATGTACTTATAACGTTTAATCGTCGTATACGATTATCAATTTGTTAGGGATTAATGGTTACATTACGTCCTTGTAACATCGATTAGAGTGTTTCTTTCTTTTCTTTTTTGTCCATTTGCGAAAGGATTGATTTTTAATATCTCCTCTTTTTCTTTTGTCCTTTTCGAAGTATTGCATTCAAGTTACAATCGATCTGACATACGCGCTACGACGACACGATCAAAGATTATAAAATTGACGTTAGTCCTTCGAACGAATTAGAGAGAAAGAAAAAGGATTCAGAAGAAAATTAAAAACAATCGTCGATTCAAGATCGAAACGAACGTGGAAGCGTCGAATAGCGGCCTCGAAAACTAACCAACTAACTAACTATATGCCAATTTACGAGGCGCCCCTGTTTTTTTTCTTTTTTTTTTGTGTGTTTCTTTTCTTCTTTTTTTTTTTTTAATCGTTCGCGTTCGATCGCCCTTATCTCTCTTATCTCTCTTCGAGCAAACGATATGTATGTATATACTCGAGGTAAGAAAGTTTCATCGAACAAAAGTGTTGCCGTGGGAACGGACGTTAATTGTCAGTAAAACGCATTCTTACAGCTCGCACGACTCGCTAAGAGCAAAATCGTGTTAGCACGAAACTGAAGAGAGAGAGAGAGAGAGAGAGAGAGAGAAAGAGTTACGCACCGACGTCGACAAAAGGACAACGAATCATCCGAACGAAACCATTCTACTTATATACATACGTATATAAATATATATAGAAGTACTCCTTTCACTCGGACCGTCAATAACAACATTGGTCGCGCTTCGTTTCTTCCTTGTGTTGCGAATTTGATAAAAGAGAAAATAAAAAAAAAAGAAAAACAAAAAATAAAAAGAAGAAGAAGAAATCAAACGATCCTACCTCCCTCTCTCTCTCTCTCTCTCTCTCTCTCTCGCTCTCACTTATCCACCCAGCCACCCACCTCCCATTTTATCATCCACCCTTTTTATCAGTTAAACGTGATATATCTATCGTTAATCCGATCTAACGAACCAATCGAGAGTTTACTCTTACGTAACTCTATCGAATCATTAATCATCCCCACCCCACCCCACGTTAAACGCATTAACGACGACGATCATCGCGCGGGCTCCTCTATATTCCGTTAGTTTTCCATGCGCCAAGCACATTCTAATACTTACAATTCTTCTCTTACTCCTGGGTAATCGATAGGTCGACGACTACGTCGAACTCCGTAGCCCGTTCTTAGAAAGTGTAATAACCGATTGTACTTGACACTGTGCTTTATAACGGCTGATTTGCAACTTATAATTCAACGTCGACTATGCTGGCAAACCCACAGAGAGAGAGAGAGAGAGAGAGAGAGAGAGAGAGAGAGAGAGAGATAAAACGCGAAAGCGTATTTCCTTGGTTGCGCTCTCCATTGAATAGGCTGAAAGAGAAAGAGAGAGAGAGAGAGAGAGAGAGAGAGAGAGAGAGAGGGGGTGGTACGGAGAGAGGTATCTCCTCTCTGTCCTTTTCTTTTTCTAACCGTCTTATTCACTTCCCTTCCTTCTATAGACTACTACGGTCTTATATGCCGAGGTTCGCCGAGTGTTTGCGAAAGGTGGGGTGCGGGATATGGGGGGAGGGGGATGTCAGTGGGGTATGGGGGAGCCTGGGTTAAAGAAGCAATTTCAAGGAACACGGAGTAAAGCGAGGGACGTTATCACAGCGGGTACTACGTCTCGCTACAGAGATAAGATAAGAGAAGAGCGAGAGAGGATAAAGAAGCCAAACGGTTTATGTAAATGTGTGTGTCTGTCTCTCTGTGTATGGGTGCGTGCGTGTTGCTGCTGGCTTTTTAACACGTTGACTGCCACAGGGGAATTTTATACAAGCTTTCATACTATAGACCACAGTTATATTGTATTTGCCACTTTTTCCCCAGCTAATAGTTTCGTTATAACATTTCGTTATACCATAAACGGGGGATATATCAGTCCTTGGTCGTTGCTTTTTCTTTTTCTTTTATTCTTGTGTGTGTGTGTGTGCGCGCGCGCGCGTGTGTGTGTGTGTGTTTTTTTTTTCTATTAATTTATATCGTTCTTCAATTTATACAGATACTTTTTGCTTGGTTTTTATAAGTTAGTTTTTCAATTTATGCAGAGATAGCTTTGGAACGTCACGCGAGATTGTTTTTTTATTATTATCATTAGACTTTTGTCAATTGATTATGTAGTATGCTTTTTAATTCTTTATCAGATTCGTTATTTGATAATTATTGATCGACGAATTAAGTGTATACTTTAGTTATTCGTGTTATTCGACAATTTTCTATACAACAAGTTACTCTCTGTCTCTCTCTCTCTCTCTCTCTCTCTCTCTCTCTCTTTCTCTCTATCTCTTTCTCTAACTCTCTATGCAATCATTATTAATTTTTAAATATCTTACAATTAATCCACGCTTAATTTACAACGAATTTATAACCCCGTTTAGTTATTTTCATTACGTAAAATTCAATAGTTGACAAGTTATTTTATATTGTCGAATAACGCACAAATACCCTTTTAGATTTATATTCTCATTCAACAATTCGTTTTATGCAATCACATCAAATTTTCCATTCGACAGAACACCGTTAATTAGCAAATACCAAGCGTTTCAATTTACATCGTTGTCCAGTTATGTTTATGTTACTCAATTATTTTACGACTTAAGTCGTATTTATATTGCGATTATAGATATACACATATACATATATATATACATAATTAATTCATAAAATTTAATAACTTAGATTCGTCATCGATCACGACGATAGTCGTCAGAACTATGCATTAAATTTCTCTCTTTCCCCTCATTAAAATGCATCATTACGAAAAAGTGATTATTAAACTCACTGACACGCGTTTACCTCGCTTAACACCATTATTTCACAGTGGTTGCCTTTTCCTGTTTGTCGAATGACACGACTACGACTGTAAGAGAACGTAAACGCAGGACGATGAAAACGAAACGACGACCGGTTGAAGAAAACTTTAATAAAGGAGTATTGTTCACGCAAACTCACAAACGCCAAAACACGCGTACGCACACACACACACACATACACACACGTAAAATACACACAGGAAAGAGACTTTTGATGCCATACGTCCGTCCTATATCAAAGTTCTGCCAACTGCGGCCAACCTCTTTCATATATCTACATATTTTATAAAATCATCGTTCATCGAAAACTTGGCAAAAGAATTCGCACGGCCTTATTCGCACGAGAATAATGAAAGTAATAACGGTCGACTATATACGGTTGGTATAGCGATATTTTAATGACTGGATCAACGCTAATTACCATCTCTTGCGCGCTATTATCACATGAAATTGTTTTCCGCTTGGTTGTGCCCCGGTCTGACGGTCGTACGGTCGTTTGGTCGGTCGTTTGGTCGGTCGGCCGGTACTTTCGTTTAAGAAAGACGGCGAACGTCGGACTTATTTCTCAAGGACGATTATTTTTAACCGTAATAGTTTAACGATGAAATAACGAAAGAAGTATTAAATGCGTATACGTAAATTATTTCACAAAATTTATCAAGTATTCAATAATTTCAAAACGGTACGATTAATATCATTTCTTTCGTTATATAGTGCCCTTCGTTAATATTGTTATATACGTTATAATATTAATAAAACAGTGAAATTATATATACATATAGTTATTCATTGTATATTATATATTCCGTGGTAAAAATAAAAAGATAAAAGAATGTTTCTTATCCGATATAAAATGACAACCCTAAAATTATCAATATATATATATATATATATATATAGAGAGAGAGAGAGAGAGAGAGAGAGAGAAAAGAAAGAGAAAGGAATAAAGAAGAGAAATAAAATAAAATAATGATAGACGCGATAGAACGATAAAGAATCGTTTTCCATAATCACGGGATAAGGAAAAAGAAGAGACTACTTTTGGTATACCCGATACTTCGAGAATTATCCATTGGCCTTATCCACTGGACCTTATTCAAGGGACACATGTCCCCACACATATTCCCACATATATTTTCACACACACACACACACACTCTTAGCACACATTTCCGCACGTCGCTCGTGGGAATCTATCGACGATCTCCGTTCGTTGAAACCGAATACATGTTCTCGCGGTCTCCACACACTAGTCTCTCCCTTCCGGTGGGAGGAATTGTATCCTATTCGCCAGGAGCATTCGACTTTAAACAAAAAAAAAAAACAACAAAAAGAAAGAGAGAGAGAGAGAAAACAAAGAACAAATTAATAAGAAGAAAACACACAACGAAAAAAAAATAAAAAAATTCACCCGAGACGGCTCTTGCCCGGCCCTTCTTTATTTATTTATTTATTTATCTATTTATTTATATATTTATTTGTTTCCCCTTTTTACAACTCGCCTTCTTTTTACTTTTTACAACTCTTACGACCACTTCAGGAATTATAGTTATTTCTTTCTTCTCTCTCTCTCTCTCTCTCTTTCTTTCTCATACATGCATGTGCACACACACACACACACACGCACGCACGCGCGCGTATATACACATACACAGACGGACAGATAGACACAGACACATATACACACTCGGTATATAGTTTGCCATTCGTATAATATATTGCGAAAATCAAACAGGACTGACAGGCCTGTTGGCTAGACAAAAGGCGCCATCGGCTGAACGTAAATCAACTTAGGAGTCGAGCCTTCCTTCTCTCAGCCCTTACACCCTCTTCCTCCACCCTTTTCCCTCTCTCTCTCTCTCTCTCTCTCTCTGTCTCTCTATCGTTCTTTATCTCTCTAACTCTCTCACTCTCGAGGGTCAAAGCAAAACGTCAGCTCCCTCCTTCTATACTTCCACCTCTCTCTCTCTCTCTCTCTCTCTCTCTCTCTCTCTCTCTCAGTGTCTAACGTCGGAGACCTTTAAGGAGACCACACACCGAGAACTCCAAAGAACCGTTGAACACGGTGACATGGAAACCCCTCGAGAAATCACCGTAGGACGCCACGTCGAGTGTTTACGGACCGGTCCACGATGAAAACCGACATCAAGTACCTGCTACTCTCCGGATCTATCGCCATAATCTCTC
>OU964986.1:2895034-2905034 GCA_918808275.2 Dolichovespula sylvestris | reverse complement strand
GACCCAAGAAATAAATAAATCTTTCCGGTTAAAACGTTGAATTTTTATCGCCTGACAAATTCAAGGCAACTCGCAATCTCGCGAATAATTATCTCAAGTATGGAAATAACGTTAGCGATTTTCTAACAATCCTTTTTTTTTTTTTTTTTTCTTTCGGTTTGATAATCTTTGTTTTTTTTTTTTTTCTTCCAAACTTTCCGATACTCCACACGATTACAACTTTTGAATCCTGCATTGTCCGAACGAAAAGAATTATCTAAAGTATAACTTGCGCTCGACAAATATCGACGATATTTATATACGAACGACAAATAAATAATTTGTTTATTACAAAGATGAAACAAAACACAGGTATCCGTATATGGTATGCGAGTTTCGATTAACTCGACGTTATAAAATATTAATAACAACAACAACGACAACAATAATAATAATAATAATAATAATAATAATAATAATAATAAGGATAACAACGATAACGATAATAAAAGAAAGAAAAAATATGATATATCCGGCGATCGAACGAGAATAATATTACAAAGAAAAATGAGAAAATTCACCAATAATAAAAATTAATAATAATAATAATAATAATAATAATTATTATTATTATTATTATAGGAACGATTTGGTTTGGCGTTGAACGGCCACGAATCTCGTTTACTATAACGTCAGAACGACACCACCACACCGGTGTGGTTTGGATTCGGTGGAATGTACACGCTCGAGAGAAACGAAGGACGAATAAAAAGAAGAAGAATACGAAGAAGAAGAAGAAGAAGAAGAAGAAGAAGAAGAAGAAGAGAAGGGAGAGCAGCGAAGTTAGATGGTGTGTATCGCGCTTTACCGAGTAGTCGTTAAGTATACCTGGTCTCAACTGGATAACCCGTGCGTGTACTTACGCACATACACGTGGACAATGCAACGACGTATTCGCTTACGCACGGAGATCGCAATTAGCATACCAGGGCGTTCCAAGAAGCAGTCCATGCACCAAGTATGCGCCTCCGTTGGGACTGCTTCGAGAGAAACCTGGAAGCGCGCGCGCGAGGGTGATTCGCTCATGAGATTTACTCGTCGTTTCGTCTCCTTGGCATCCTCCTCATCCTACTCATCCTCATCCTCATCCTCATCCTCATCCTCCACATCCTTCTCATCCTCCTCATTCTTCTCATTCTACCTCTCTCTCTCTCTCTCTCTCTCTCTTATTCTTTTACTACTTCTTCTTCTTCTTCCTCTTCCACCTCACAAATTTTTCGAGAAAGAAATTTCTTATTCTTATTCTTATTCTTATTCTTATTCTGTTTCTTATTCTTATTTCTATTCCTATCCTTATTTTTATTTTTAATTTTAATTCCCGTTCCTATAATTATATTTATTTTTAATTCCTATTCCTATTCCTATTCCTATTCCTATTCTTATTATTACTCATGTTCCTTTTATTCATTTTTATTTCTATTTTTCACTCTCGTTCCTTTCTGTTTTCTTCTTCTTCTTCTTCTTTTTCCAATAAGTTCAATAGAAAATAGTCCAGCATTTGAATTTTGACGAAATCGATTTATTTAACTCAGTGTCGAATTAATTGTAAATACATTTTATGTTTCTCGATAAAAACATGTACTAAAGGTTTGAATTAAAGAAGAAAAAAAAAAAAAAGATTATAAAAATCGACGTAGGCTCGTAACTATAACGAAATTATATATCTCCTCGTATCGACAACTCTTCTAACTTATCACGGAGATTAAAAGAAAAACAAAAAAAAAAGAAAAAAGAAAAGAAAAGAAACAAGAAAGGATAAAGGAAGAAAAACAAAAAAAAAAAAAAGAAGGAATTAAAAGGAAACAAAACAACTGATCGAAGGTATAAAATTATTCGTCGGTATAAAAATTTCCTAAGAATTTAATTGGCCATTAAAACGAACTAACTAACTAACTAACTAACGAACGAACGAACGAATACGACGCTACGACATTAGAAAACTCTTCTTCTTCTTCTTCGTCTAACCGGAGTTAAACTATTACACGTAGATAGGAGTTTATAGAAAAATAATCCGGTTTGTTAATCGACCTCGCGAGAGGGAGGGAGGGAAGTAATAAGAGGAGGAAGTCCAAGTCCGCTTTCGCGATCGCGTTCTCGATTAGTCGAACGATTCCACGACGTAAAGGGTGTCGCAAACGCGTGGCACGTTCGGGCGACAAAGTACTTTGCATATATACATATATACACGTACACACATTCGAAAAAAGAGAATATATATATATATATATATATATATATATATATTTACATAGTATATGTATGAATGTTGAATAGAAGCTATAACCTCGGTAATAAAAATCGTTCGCACGCTCGCGTTATCCTTGTTCTGAAGAAAGAAATATATATATATATATACATAGAAAGAGAGAGAGAGAGAGAGAGAGGAAGAGAGAGAAAGAAAGTTTCGTAATAAGTACGGATAGAGAGGAACGAGGGTATATAATTTATACGGGGTCTTAAGGGATTGCACAAGAATTGGCGTTAGTACAGACGGCAAACTACGGCGCCTCGTGATTCGACGTGGCTTATCGTCGCGGCGCGAAAGCGACGTCCCGTCCGTCGTACCGTCTCGACGGGACAAAGGATCGACAAAAGGATCGACAAAGGTCCGAGATCCATGATCTCGGACAACAACGCTAAACCTGGCGCTACGGACGAGCGCCCTGGCGCCTCCGTGATCGTTACGCTCGAGTCTCGAATGAAAATCATCGATAACGCGCAATCCAATGTCGGGTCACGAGTTCTTTTCCTTTTGTTTTTTTTTTTTTTCTTTTTCTATATATTACATATGTAACTTTGTGTGTGTGTGTGTGTGTGTGTGTGTGTAATAGTAAATACCTACGCACGATACGATGAACTCCTTCCAACGATTGTTTTTCGTTCTTTTCTTTTTAGTTTTGTTCTTCGTTCGTTCGTATTCCTTTTTCTTTTTCTTTTTCTTTTTCTTTTTCTTCTTCTTCTTCTTCTTTTCTTCTTCTTTTTTCTTTTTCCCTTTACGTTCTCCCGCACGACCTCTTTCGAAATATTCATATAACTCGGCATCGATATTTCCGGTTTATTTATACGCGCCGACGATTATATGCAGAATGTATAAACAATGACAATAGTAATAATAATAATTAAATAATGTAATTGTAATAAATACATAAATAAGTAATACTATGTGGATGACAATGTACGTTGCATATGTTAGTATTAAACGAAATGAATTAATTCGTAAATTTGTAAATAACGAACAGACCCCGACCCGACGTTATAACGAAATAATATATTAATAAAAAAGTAAAAGTAATAAATAAGTAAATAATAATAATAATTCCAGTCAAATATAGAAACCGAATAATTCTGATAATATCGAAACAATCGTACGAACAAAATGGAACGATAAAAAAAAAAAAAGGTAAAAAGAGTAAAAAATGAAAAACAACAAGAGAAAATAATAAATATAACAAATCGATTTATACGACACAACGAACAACGTGATATATACATGGACGTAAGAAGAGCATGATGCGGAAGAATGAACGATCGATCAATTAGAGAGTAGAGAAAAATAATCGATGGGTGAGAGAGAAAGAGAAAGGAGAGAGAGAGAGAGAGAGAGAGAGAGAGAGAGAGGAGAGGACCGGACGAAAAAAATATTCGGTACGAAGAAACGAAATTTCGTTCTTACCGTTTAAATATAATCGAAACTTTTATTACGTTTTACGCGAGACGCCAAATGTTTTCTGTAATTATGCCAAATTTGACGAGATGCAATCGTTGCAGCGGCAACCACGATTCGATATTGAGGATCCACTTTCGTATATATTCGAAACGCAAGATCTGGATCGATTTCATTGTCCCAACCTCCCCTTCACCGATTCCACGATTCCTCCTTCCTCCCACCCCCCATCCTCGTCCTCGTCCTCACCCTCACCGTAAAATTATGAATACTCTCTCTCGACGTCGAACGATCGGACGATATATATATATATATATACATATATACCACAAAATTCGTCGATAATAATTCAATCCTCGCGTTTGTATCGAAAATTTTGTCGATTCGCAGGATTGGTCACTTTCGAATCTTCCCAATCACTCGATTTCTTTTCGTATCGAATTACGTACCTATGTATTCGCGCGCGCGTATTTATTATATATATATATATATATATATATATATATATATATATATATTTATATTCTCATTTGTCATCATATCATCAATGAAAATAATATAACGAAAGAGTTTGGTTTTACGCGAGAGTAAAATTAAAATTTAAATTAAAAATTTAAATTAAAAATTAAAATAAAAACTTAAAATTAAAATTAAAAAGAGAACGAAGAAAGAAAGAAAGAAAGAAAGAAGAAAAAAAAGGAAAAAGAAGAAGAAACGACGAAAACGGGGAAATCGAAACGGCTATAATATAAATATAAACGAAATGCCGTAATAACAAGCGTGTTGTCGACGGATAAATTTAACGACGGTCGATAGATACGTCGAGAAAAAGATTTGGTGGTCGGTAGGGGATGGGAGGTGGTAGGTAGTTCGGATAAAAACTCGATCGGCGGTAAGAAAAGTCGATAATTCGTAAAATACCCTCGTCGCGTCGATGAATTTTAAGATGAAAGAACAGGTGCGTGTGCCTGTGTGTTCGTGCATGTGTTTTTGGTGTGTGTGTTTGTTGGAATACGATAACCTGTTTCACGAGACGGCGAGAAAGGACGACAATATCCGTACGCGGGTAATGCGATCGCAGATTTGAGATATCAATGTGTCACAATATTTGTACACGAAACGCTTTAAATCTTTCGGCTTAGAAACAAGTTCCCTTTAGCACAACTCCCGCCGTCTTATCCGTCTAAAGTAAACTGTTATTATCTGCGAAAGACAGCCACGCGTCTTGCCGTCGATCAATGCCCATGGATTTGATCGATCGAAGCTCGCTCGAAAACCGGACGTCCGAGATATCGATCTTTACTCGGACCTGCTTCGACCGTAAGTTAACGTTGATTTTCCTGCTTTCAGTAAATTAATAAGTGGCATATCAGTTTTGTATTATATATATATATATATATGTACGTATGCATGTATGTGTGAGTGTGTGTGTGTGTATTATATCACGTTCTAATCTTTCCCTAACAATTTTAATATTTAGTTTGCAATTTGCATTATATTTTCATTCTTTTTTTAATAATTATATAATAAATATGTCTATTATTATAATATTTAATATATATATATATACATGTATATTTATATACGTATAATAGAGTAGAATCTTTTCAATGAATGGAATTTTATTTGCAACGTGTTTACGTTCATTCTTCAGCTTTCAATAAATTGATTAGTATATATATATATCAATATTATAATTGTATCTTTTCCTTTTTGTATTTTAATCAAATCGTTTCGCATTATACATTTTCGATAATAAGATATATCTATCATAAAGAAATATCGATTAATAAAATCGCATAAAGAATTATTATATCATACATCCTCTAACACTCCTCGGTCTTAAACTCGAATAATTACATTTCATATTCTTAACATTTCATTTCTAAATAAATATTTAACGAATAAAACGATGTATTCATGAAAAATATATTTCATTCCACGAACAATAAATTTTCGCGATCGATAAGAGCGACGAAAGTTTCAACGACGTCTGACGTCATCTAACGTAGTTCTAATACAATAACCTAATCCTCGACCGATCTCTCTCTCTCTCTCTCTCTCTCTCTCTTTTCGATAAGAAAAGAAAAGAAAAGAAAGAAAGAAAGAGAGAGAGAGAGAGAGAGAGTTAGTGAGTGAGTGAGTGAGACGAATATAACGAGGCGAATTCTCACAACGTGCGAGATGGGCGAGGCTTTAAAAAAGATAGTGCACGATATACTTCATCCTTCGGGACATGCTTAGAAAATGATCTTATTTGAAGGCGGCGCGGGTAACGTTGGGTCTTGGAGAGTAAGTAACGTTTTGCTAGACGGTGCGATATCAGACGTAGATTATAACGTGTGCAACGTGCCGCCATAAGATGGTGTTAAGATTACGAGAAGGTGTGGACCGTGCATCATACAAATATTTACACGGCGCGTAGCGGTGTGTTCCACGTAAGATCCATCTACAGGATGTTTCGAATATGGACGACGACCACAGAGCAATTCGCATTATCGGTATGCATTCCTATCGCATTCGAGAAACCTCGAGATTAGCTTCGAGAGCTAGGTAGAAACACGAATACGTAATTAAGGCGTACGTCCATCGATTTTTAAAGGGCACGTCAAATTAAATCATAACGTATGGGACGAGAGTTAGACGATTGGGACGTCAAAGTCGTTTCAAAATTGTAAGTGCCAACGAAGTGCGCGCTCGAAAAATCCAAATGCAATTTTTTCTTTTCGTTTCTTTCGAGAGGGAGGTTGGAATTGGATAAAGAAATGTTAGAAAGTAAACAACGAACGATTCTTTTACGAATGAAATATATAGTACGTGTTATTTCGTACTATATTATTCGGTTGATTAATAAGTAAATATATCGACAAATTGTATCTTCGTGTCTATCAAAATTAATGGATCGACCATTGAACGGAGTCAAGATTCTAAAATCATTGATCCAACAATAACAACGTAGAATTTTCTTGCAAGTAAAATAAAAAAAAAATCGAGACCATTAGACGATTTTTCTCAACGCAATCCTATTTGTACTCTTAATTCGAACGAAAATATATGAGATTAGATTAAATAACGGTAGTACCAAGTCTCTCGGAATTAATTGGCACGAATCTCGATAACGTTCGTAAGATAAATCGTATCTAAGATTCGAAACTTAACCAAAAAAGGCAATTCTAAATTTATAAGAAATTTTTCTTGCGGTGAGAAATATTGTAAGAAGAAAGAAGAAGGAATAAAAAACTTGTTTTAATTATCGACCAGATATAAGCGTGCAATTTTGATCAAGACGATAGCTTTAGGACGTTATATTGAAATAAATTATCCTCCAATCATATATGAGATCAAATGGATAAAGAGTTTTAAAATTCGGAAGATATATTCATTTATAATTCTTTTTTCTTTCTTCGTTCATTTCCGTTTTCTTTTTCTCCTCGCGTAAATTTAATTCATTCGAAAAATAACATATTACGTATTACGAACTTAATAAATATATATATATATATATATATATATATATATATATATATATATACACATATATATTCAACACAAAAATTTTCTTTGTTACATATCTCGAAAAAATATTTCTCAAATTTTCTTCATTGCCGAACATATAAATATATACATATATACGTAGGTGTTTTATGATGTACCGAGTAAAATGATCACCACTTTGAAACATCCTGTATAGATATAATATGTAATGTATATCTACGTGCAAAGTAGGTACATACTTTGGAACGAAGTCGGAACGAGTCCAGTACTGTGTATGTTTAAAAGCGAGATGGTAGCGAACGTGATCCATGAATCGTGTCGTTCCCTTCTAGGACGAAGCCATGTTGTCGGCTTTCCTTGCTTATGATCTATATAACATCGTTCTATGTGGTGTTCTCGTTTACCATACCTTTTAACTCCTTCGTCTTTCTGTCCGCATAGGAAAGTTTTACTTTAAAAGAGATCGTTCGTGATAAATACTTGAGATTAGGACACATAACTCTTTCTCTCTCTCTCTCTCTCTCTCCTTCTTTCTCTTTCTCCCCTTCCAATGAATTTTAAGATGAATCGAGTAACGTTTGGCATTTTATATCGTTAATATCTCAACCGTACGAGAAGTACACATCCTTATCTTAATATACTTTATTAGTAAGAACGAATTAATAGATCCACGTGAACGATAATCATCATACCACCCTCCACCATCGTGCGTTTTAATTATAACAACTTCTATCACCTCGTTTACGTCTAATTGCCAAGTTTAATCGGTCGGTGCGAGCCAACGAACCGTGCCACCTATTATCACAATTAACCAACGATTACGTTGTTACCATTGGATAATCCCAACTTTCTAGTCGCGTTAACTCGTCCCCGAGAGATTATCTCTTTGATATATATTTCTTTTTTTTTTTTTTCTTTTTTCAAACGTAAAAGTCACCAGCACGTTCTTTCCTTCTCTTCTTTCCCAGCTCGCCGTCATTGCTTCCCCCGCCTCTTCTCCGTCCCTCCACCGCAGCCAAGCACGTTGTATCTCTTCTTTAACGACAGACTAGCTTTCATAGTCGTCCGTAAACGCAGCCGTTCAATGGCGTTAAAGGGTGTTGGATCATTGCAGGAATAAATTTCAAAGTCGATTGATACGATCCAATAACGTGGGAACCCGCGGCTTAAACCGGACTAACCCAAGAGCGATTCAATTAATAGTAATTGGCAAATTACAGTCCCTCCCACCCCCACACCCTCCCCCATCATCCTCGTAGATTTTCTATGGCGTCGATTATACCGCGAAACGATCGCTCGCGCTCCAGGTCTCCGGTTTAGATTCATGCCAATCGTGGAAAGCTTCCGTGAGATTATCGCATTTTTCTCATTCCTATTCCCTGTGCTGTTTTATAATATGGGAGGGAGGGACGGAGGGAGGGACGGAGGGAGGTAGAGTTGCTCCTTTAAACGATCATTCTAACTATTACACGTTGGAACGAACACCGACCGATATATATGCATATATATATATGTGTGTGTGTGTGTGTGTGTGTGTGTGTGTGTGTGTGTGTGTGTGTGTGTGTGTGTGTGTGTGTAATATAGTTGTTTAACTTGTATCAAGAGTTATGCTCGAACGTGTGCTATCTATTAAATGGGATATCTCTCGTTGTTACATTTCTATTTGTTATGGGCGTCAACCGTTACGATCATTCAATTCGTACGAGATTACAAAACGAAGAGAATTATATTAACTAAACTATTATATTAACTAAAGTATTATTATAATTGTATTAACGAAAAAGAATGTTTCGATATTATGACAAAAAGAAACAAAAAAATGTTCGATTGAAAATAATCACCCTCAATGTCCGGGGCGGACTGTTATAAATTGCGCCTCGTACAAATTGTATGGGGATAAATTAATTCGTAAAAAAAAAAGATCCACGTTAATATAATAAATCCACATTAATATTTATAATTACGATTAAACGCGATTGCACGAACACGCAATTGTCCACTTTCTCCTAAATCCGTCTTTAACTTCCTGCTACGTGACGAGAGACAATTAAAAAAGAAACAATGGAATAAAATAAAATAAAATAAAATAAAATAAAATAAAATAAAAATAGAAGATAAAAAAAATAAAACGAGAGAGAGAGAGAGAGAGAGAAAAGATTCTATGCTGTAGAGCTTAGAAGACTCATTAGCACAGAAATCCAATCGTTCGGTCTTCCATGGCACGTTAATCCCATCAGCTTGGTGTTTCGCTCTAATTACGCAAGACCGAGACACCCGATACTCATCCACTTCTTGTTTCAACCCTTGTACGTACATAACCATACCTATGTATACATACATACATAACATACGTAATATATATATATATATATATATATATACATATCCTACGTAACGTTATTTCCATGTTGGTGCTTGAGGAAGAGACTCCTCCCTCTTCCTCCAAGCGAGTTCTCGCCAAGTGCCAGAGGGGGATAATACTAGCGAGTCGAAGAGGTTCACCTAATGGCGAACGCGTACCTCAACGTTTCTGTTACCAGATACTCACCAGTCACGCAATTGCGCCGTTTCCGTGCATCTATATATACATATATATGTACATATACGTATGTATGTATCCTGGGCAGATCGGTCGTTAAGTAAGCATCTCGATATCAACCATAAAAATCCTTTTGCAGATCGCTAGACTTGAATTCGATTGGATAAAAATAGAAAATAAGACTTATTGTAAAATCGGTTTAAACTAATCGCAAAAACCCCATAAACCCCAGCGCCGTTCTCTACCGTATCATCCCCATGAAT
>OU964986.1:2870034-2890034 GCA_918808275.2 Dolichovespula sylvestris | reverse complement strand
TTTTGAATTAGGAGCGACGTAATCTTGGAAATCTGTTTTCTCGGGTGTTTCTATTCTTTTCTTTTCTTTTTTTTTTTTTTAAGTTTAATTCATTTTATTTTACTTTATTTTTCTTTCCTCTCCGATCGTAAAACTGCATCTAACGTTTAGAAAGCTTCGGGCCTTATATGATTTATTAACCTTAGAGGATTTACATGATTTATCACCATTATGGATTTATCATCGTGATCGAAGAAGAATGATCGTATTTCAATGAACTATGTATTTCGTTAAAATGTCTTGTCAAGAATCGATAATAGCGGATTTTTATTTCTTTTATTTTTTTGAATTCAACAATACGTCCTTATTGTTTCCAGACAAAGATATCATATACCAATAATGATATCTATACATACTATATATTTATATTTAAGTTAAGTTAATATATTAAGTTTATATTATATATTATATATATATATATATTATACATAGATTATATTCGTCATTATAATCGAGGAAGAACGATACCTGAAGAAAATTAATAAACTTCGAAACTAATTAACGAAACCAGGATATCTCGTACGAGTTTATAGATAAATTTCGAGATACATTTAATCCGATCGAGAAAGATGAGGAGGAGGAGGAGGAGGAGGAAGGGGTAGATGTAGGGGTAGAAATAAAAGGAGGAGAATGAGGATGATGGGGAGAGTTCGATATTCGATTAATTCAAGTTCGATTGATCAATATCTTACGATAATTCTCTTTCTGTCGATATATTGTATATAACGTTGTTCTGCTTCTACCATAATCGCTTCACAAACACGGCCATAGACACACACACACACACACACACACACACGCACGCACACATACACACACACAGAGAGAGAGAGAGAGAGAGAGAGAGACACATACATATCGAGGCTATTTCCGTGAACCAAATACGGAGAGTTCGAAGATGCGGTCGAAGAGAGGAGACACAAAAGAGATGATCCGACGAAAGGGTAAGAAGTTGGAGAAGGAAGTGAAGTATAATACCAGAAAGAGGAGAGGTGAGAGAGAGAGAGAGAGAGAGAGAGTCTTGAACGATCAAAGTAGAACGCGTAATAACGGAATGCGCAACGAGAGGATTTGCTCGAGGGCGTTCCGTCATTATTGTCCTATACGTGCTTGATATATTATGATGCTTCCTTGTCCACTTCGTACTCTTCTTCGTCTTCGTCTTCGTCTTCGTCTTTTTCTTATTCTTATTCTTCTTTTTTATTCTTATTCTTACTCTTCTTAATCTTGAAGGATCATTCTGGCAGAAATGAAGCATTGATTATGACGGCAGAACCTTTCTAGATGAAACATCGAAATGACTTGTGCTGTTAACTTTGCCTGATCGATTGCGTTACGGCTATTAATTAACATTTATATTATTTATTACCGATCCCGTTCTATCTAATTTTATTACAAATGATAATTATATATATATATATATGATGTTAGATATGTATGTATGTTAAATACGTACGTCGAATTGTATCTTAAAATTTCACGGGGTTAGCCATTATGTCGGTGAAGAATTTAAAAATGGATTCCTTTTGCGATGGCGACCGTGAACTCATACGACGTCGATAAGCTTTGAGTTTAATAAGTATAATAACACGATATTACGTTTGTTCACTTACTCGTGGCGTATAAAAATGAAATAGAAAATGTCGAGAGGATTATAACGATGGTTTTTTATTTATTTATTCATTTAATAATTTTTTTTTATTATACGACGTTGGATCTGAAGAATGAATTTTTACTTTAACCTCGGTAGGACGAGTTATTTCGTTCGATAATGACTACTATGTTCTATATTTTTTTCGTTTTATTTCTTTTTTCCTTTTTATTTCTTATTTCTAGTTAATTCGTTTCTTCGATTTCCCGAACGTGAATCGAACATCGACGATTCGAAGTTTGATTCGAAAGATACGTGGCGATGCATCTTCGATTATAAAGAACACTTTGTATAGAATAATCCGATCGTCGATGTTTTTTTTTCTTTCTTTCTCTCTCTCTCTCTCTCTCTCTCTCTCTCTCTCTCTCTCTCTCTCTCTCTCTCTCTCTCTCTCTCTCTCTCTTTTCGAGAGGTAGTACACACGTGAAAGCGAAATATGCCTGGAGTGTTTCAGTTCGAACAATTAAATAATTGTCGAGGCCGACCGACCCACTTTGGCTTCTCCCTAGAATGTGTCTTATTTTCTCTCTCTCTCTCTCTCTCTCTCTCTCTCTCTTTTTCTCTCTCTACCAATCTCTTTCATCCCTTCTCTTTGAGTTAACTCGTTATCGTAACAACGCATACCACTGTTCGAAATGAGTTAAAGCCACTTTCGATGTATATATATATATATATATACAATATACATGTAATTGCTTTCTTTGACAAATATATTTAGACGACGAAACCATCGTATTAACATGTCGTATATAAATAATAAATAAATATATATATAATTAATTATATATTATATAATTATTATATATTGTATATATATATATATAATTCGGAATGAATAAATTCATGTTAACATACTAACTCTCGTCGTTGAAACGAAATAAATAATACATACACATATATAGAGAGAGGATAATTCATTCTCATAATATTTAAGTGATTTAGATTCAACGTAGTATCGAGTAATAATAATTCGACGAAATAAATAATTACAATGAACGGGAGCGACAACGTGTACATTAAGTATAGTAATTAAGTTACTCGATTTGCTTTTTAATTTCTTTATTTTCAATTTTTTTTTTTTCACGATCGAAACCTCCGAAGGGTTCCTTTTTTACGATCGTTATACGGACCGATCGAAATAGTAATTAAGTAATGGCCTAAGCGAAGTGAAAGTCAGCCGACAATATGAGTTGTGACGGATAGATTGTATGTATTGTACATACATACATACATACATACATACACACACACACACATATATATATATATATATATATATATAGTACGTATGTACGTAACTACGTTTCAGGAGAGATGAAACGCATCTCGTATCTAATTATCGTGGAATGCTTTGTGCTTGCAAGTAGCCGACTCGCAATCGTTTAAATTTAACGACCGTAAGCAAGAAGAAAATCGTACGAGAATGGCGTCCGGAACCATTCACCGTTCATCGTAACTACGATTCCAACAATGATCTTGCTTATGAAACGAAGTTTCTTAATCTGCGCCAACTGAAAAAGTTGTTTTTTTTTTTCGTTATGTTCTTTTTTCTTTTTTCTCTTTTCTCTCTCTCTCTCTCTCTTTCTCTTTCTGGTCGTACAAAGGAATTATTATAAAAAAGGAAATTAGCTATGAGTGACACCCACGTTGTAACACGATGGTTACTTTACGTGTTACGTGAATCGGTCCACGGTGCGTTATACTAATCACATAAGAAATATAGATTACGTGTATATACATATATATATGTTTATTTGGTGACGCATAGGTACGTACGAAAAGGATTTTATGATTTATTGTTTTTTAAACAAAAATTTTTCAATCTCCTATCGCAATATATATTTCTCTTTGAATATTTATTTTATTATACACACACACACACACATATATATATATATATATATATATTTATTATATTAAATATTTTATTTGAAATAAGAAAAGAACAAAGATAAATTTGTCGTAACGCAAAGATTAGTAAAAGAAAGAAAAAAAAATTCATTTCAATTAAAAGGAAAAAAAAGATTGATCCTTGAACGTACCTCGCGTAGTTTTTTAATTTTGCGTTGATTAAAGAAAAAAAGGGGGAGGAGGAAATAAAAGAACAAGAAAAAGGAACAAAAAGAATATCATTAAAGTATACCCGGTTATTACACCTAGAAAAACGATTCGTCCGTTTTACTCGTAATCTTACGTACTCTGTAATTCAAATATGTTTTATTAATAATTATAAAACGATCAACAACGAGCAGGGCAGAGTTAATACTCGCGAAGGCTATGACGACCGAGTCCAATTCGTAAGAAGACCGTACATATGCATGTACTTACTTTGAATTTAATTCTAGGCTCGTGCGAAAGGATCGTTAAGAGCAAATTATACCGCGTATGGATAAGTACTTAAGAAACGTAACTACACATTTGTACGCGGAGAGAGAAAAAGATATATATATATATATATATATATATATATATATATATATATATATATGTATATGTTCCTTCAGATATTTGAGCAAGCATAAAGGACATAGCGAAAAAATAATAATTATTATTATTTAAAAAAAAAAAAAAGAGAGAAGAAAAAGTAAAACAAAAATGCGTTCCTACGTAGTACCATAAGATTATTCTAAATTTACATAATACAGGAATTGCTATTGAGGAATCGAGATTTAAATCGTAACGATCGTCGAGAAAAAGAAAACGAAGAAAAATAAAAAAGGAAAGAAAGAGAGAGAGAGAGAGAGAGGCGGCAATTATAAAAAAATATGATACAATAATTAATAGAATTAATAAATTATAAATGCATAATATGTCGATTAGATTATTATAAATTGTACTATGACTTTCGTATTGTAATAAGTTATTTTGTTAAAAAAAAAAAGAAAAAGAACAGAAAAAAGATTCATTCTTAATGGTGTTTAATCCAAGAGTTAAAAGTACTCGCGATTACTTCCTTTCAATCTTACGATTTTTATAATCGATTGTTAATAAATAATACAAGAAATTTATTTTGCTTAAAAAAGAGAGAGAGAGAGAGAGAGAGAGAGAGAGAGAGAGAGAGAGAGAGAGAGAGAGAGAGAGAAAGAGAAAATATGATACAGAATCGATCGACAAAATTTGAAATAAATTGCTTTCACGTTGTTACGATATTAATTAGTTTGAAACAGAAATGATTATACCGTGTGGTACGCATACATTTGAAAGGAATATTTTTCTTCTTTGTCCTTCGTAATTAAGAAAAATCGTATAACGAAGGGTTATAACGCGTAAGTTGAAAGTATTAAAACTAAACTCCATTTAAATCTCGACGATCGTTGATTAAATATTAACGAAACATAAAACGTATTATTTTCTTCGTGCTTGAACAAACAAAAAAAAAAAAGAAAGAAAGGAAGAAAAAGAAGGAACAAAACTAAAAAACAGAAAGAAAGAAGGGAAGGAAGAAAGGAAACAAACGAAACACTTATCGAGAGAGATCTTACACATATATTATCGAGTGATTTCTATAGATCCAATACCAGGAAAATGCATTAACACGTATTTGCTTAAGGCTAAGTAGATGGAAGTAACTGAACGGAATTATTGCCGGTGGTGAAACGGCCACCAACGTTGAACGTCGAGAAGGGAGATATGCCGATGGTAAAGAAAGATGGATAGACAGGAAGGATAAAAAGAAGAAAAAAGAAAGAAAGTGGAAGACGAAAGAAGAAGAAGGAGAAGGAGAAGAAGGAGAAGAAAATAAGAAGAAGAAGGAAGGAAGAAAGAAAGAAAAAAAAAACCGAAAGAGAAAGAAAAGAATAAGCTCGACGAAGAGAAAAGAAGAGAAGAGAAGAGAAGATCGACGTGTGTCTACTTAGTAAAAGGGAATCGAGTGACTTCCTCTGGCAAAGGAGGTCGAACATCATCTCGAGGTCGACGAAGATGCCAGAAACGAGGTTACGGATCCCTCACCGTATGGTCACACGGAACACGGGCACCCGAAGGAAAAGCGAGGTCTCGCGATCCTATCGATTTTATATGTCGTGCAAGAGAATTCCCTAAGAGATCGGGACAGAGATCGAAACGATCGTGGGGTGGGCTTGTCAACACCCTTTCCCTTCGTCCCTTTCCCCAACATCAACACATCAACGCTATCTTCTCCTCATCCTCCTCCGTCGAGGATGCATTCGGCCCAACGATTTTCACGAAGTGAAACTTTCTCGTCACTCTCTTTTATGTATCGATAAAGAATTCATTGTGAAAGCAAACGGAAACTAAAGTTATTTCTAGTTAGAGGAGGAGAAGTACTTTCGTTTATATTTGTTTCGTTGTTCTTCTTTTTTTCTTCTTTTGTTTTAATTTTTTTTATTATTTCGACGGTAGCAGTCGATGTCTGTTAAGATTATGAACCTCGATCGATTCGATCGATATCGAAGCTGAGCGAGTGTAAAAAGGAACCGTGCGAATTTTCGCGTCGTCACTTCGAATATATTTGATATATAATATATACGTGTGCGTGCGCGTGTATGGGTACCCGAGAGATGTCATATTGAATATAATCCTTTCGTTATGTTTTCGTAGTAGATATAATTGTTGGATTGGTTAATCGGTAAAAAATTCGAAATTTTCAATATTTTATATGCATGTGCAAATAAATGATTACCGTATACGGTATTCAAAGTTACATAATTAAAAAAAAAATATATATATATATATATATATATATATATTCGTATTACTGAATTTTGTTCGGTATATAATATACGATTAATTGCTAATGGTGATACGTAAAAATTCTAAATCTTCAATATTTTATATCTAAATAAATTAAATAAAACAAATAAATAAACAAATGCGTTAATATCGTTAAAGGTAGATTAAAATTGTTTCAATTATATAATATATCATCGAAAGGGAAACTGGACGATTGTCCCGTAAAATAAAAATAAAGAAAAAAATACTTCGCCCTTCGAGGACAAGCGATAGGGCCAGCTCTACGAAGACCTAAACTGTTTGACGTTTATATCGAACGAAAGGGAACTTACCTCGTGCGCCTGATCCTCGATACTTCGGAGTACAGCAAGATTGCGTATAGTTGCTCGACGTGATTCAAAGGATGACTCCAATCTCGTTGCCGCGTTACCGACTTCCTCCATCAATCTTCTTGCTCGTTGTAAAGATGATCTGTCGAAACAAAAAGGAAAGGAAAAAAAAAATATGTATAGAAAATTCTCTCGACGAACGATTATTATCGTTTTCGTTTCTTTTTATTTTTTTATTTTTAATACTTGCAACCGTTTAAGGCGTCGACACGGAAGTTGAACTTTTAATCTCACTAATGTCACGTTACTTAGGGCGTCCATAAATAAGTATATGATCATAGAAAATATATATATATATATATCTTTCTCCTCCTCTCTCTCTCTCTCTCTCTCTCGCTCTCTCTCTCTCTCTCTCTCTCTCTCTCTCTTTGCCTCTCTTTTGACATATACTACTTATATATATATATAAAGGTAAAACTAAGCGTGACTAATCAACGTATCAACTTCCGGCTTTCCGACAGTATTTACAACTTTCTATGTTCAACTAAAGAGAGAAAGAAAGAGAGAAAGAGAGAGAGAGAGAGAAGAAAAATTTTAGAAATAAAAAAAGCATCGTAATTTTATCGTTGCATAGATAGAAATGAAATTCGAAAATGAGAGTTGAAAGAAGCTCACTTGACGTAATCGATGTGCAAAAGGGACGTAGCTCGCTCTTCCAATGCTGCGATAGCTACTTCAGCATCCCTGGACGTTCTTCTCAATGTTGGGTCCGTTAGGAGCCGACCGAGAGGCGTCAAGGTGCCAGACAAACTCGTGCATTCCTTTAACTCTGACATTTCAAGCGCTAATCTTCGTCCAGCTGCATGCCATTCGCTCATTAGCCCATCGTATTCCTAATGGATAAATGCGTAAGGATTTATTAATTGAATATATATATCTTTTTTTTTGTTCAATCATTCGAAACGAAAGGAAAAGTTTCTTGATCGTAATTCGATTGAAGTTATTAAATCTTTTTTTTTTTTATACAAAATTTATGTTCTTCCAAATGCGTCAGGTATTCAGTTCGATTTAAGTTATTAAATTTAAGATTTGTTTTTTAATGATTTATTAGGTATATATATATATATATATATTTTGCGTAATTAAAAATAATTTGTTCTTTTTACAAGATTTAAATATCTACGAAAGATTCGTATCATGATCGATCCTGTATCAAATTGTCTAATTACGCACGACCATCATATAGTACATATCTTTTATTTTCTTTTTCTTTTTAAATTTTAAACTTATTTTATCGTCGCAAAAGTATAACAGGTTATTTCATATACCGAATGTTAATGTTTTTATAAGTTACGTATGTTAAGTATAAGTTACGTATATTCAGTACGGTATAATTATACTGGCATAAATTACATTATAAGTTTCACGTTATATAACTTTTTTGTTTTTTTATATTTTTGTTTTTAGAAACTTGAGTTACGGTGGATTAATTAATCTCCAGTAAGTAAGATAATACTGTTTCTATTATGTAAAATATAATATTCGATATAAAATGTTTAAAGGCAGGAAATTTGACTATTACGCGCATGCACACACACGCACATAAATAAATATACATAATTAAATGTAAATATTATTATTATTATTATTATCATTATCATTAATTTTTTCTTTTTTAAAGATATCCATTTATCAAAGTATAAATTCAAACATTTAATTATCTCCCATCGACCATGGTTATATTAAAATATAAAAGGGAATACGGATTTTTGAGAAGATAAAAAAGAAACATTTCTACGAACTACTTCGATCGCAATCTATCCTACGTCACGAACACGCAAGTATAAACACATTCACCTTCGCGCGATTATTCAGTACTATGACCGCACGGAAGAACAACAATATAATAAAAACCTACGCGATATAATTGACACGCCATTTATGAAGTATTTAGATCAAACGATCTAATAGTTCGATACTTATTCATCCATATTGAAATTTTATTTTACTATCTCGTACGATTTATTCATCTGTATGGAATTCAATGGAAATGCTCGCTCAACTTACATTCCTTTTTTTTTTTTTTAATTACTCGAACGTGTACTAGGATATTCATTCGGTAGAAACGAAACAACAACAACAAAATATATATATATATATATATTTCCGCGAGTGATTACGTAGAACGTTAATTCTACTTGCAACATATTCGTCGTTCGTACGAGCCGTAAAAATGATTGCAAATGAACTCGTAATGGAATGATGACTAAGCGTAATGAAACGAAGAATATATATGTGCATATATATATATATATATATATATCCGTGATTATCAACGCAATCGACGAACGCGCCGACAAATATAATATAACGAAGTTTTGACTAGGCTCCGATGAATCGAGATAAACTTTACGTGTATACCATCGATTGATGTCTTATTCCGTAAAATTATTTGCCGGATTGATCGATCGATAGATCGATAGATGGATAGACGGACTTACGGACGTACGGACGATCGATCATAGCCTTGGGCTATCGTCGTCTCGATTTAACTTTGTTCTGATCTGAATTCGGTTGATCTCTCTCTCTCTCTCTCTCTCTCTCTCTCTCTCGATCTTATTCCTAGATCTTGATCTTGTTCAAATATACCGACAATAATTGTTAATCCGTCGAACTATAATGAAGATTTTTAATAACCGATAGATTACGTTGACGTTACGAATCCTAACGATAATGAATTTTGACGGAATTCGGGTGATTATAGAAACGGGGGAGAGGATGGAGAGAGGGAAGGGGAAGGAGGGAAACTCAGAGAGGTTTTAAGGGCGTAAGGTCGTAAGGTTTGTATCGATTGGATCGAATCGATGATTCGAGGAGATACGTAACGCGATGAAGTGCGTTGAAGCGAGGTGTGTTTGTGTGTGTGTGTGTGTGTGTGCGCGTGCGTGTACGTGTATATCGAGAAATAGCTTCTCGTTGAGAGAGTGTTTTAGGAGAGTTAAAAATCTCTTTCTCTTTCTCTCGATGCCACGCTCTTTACTCTCGTTCTCCTACGTCTTTTGTCGGCGGTTTACAAAAGATTCGTGCACCCGTAAAAGCGCTTACGCGATAATCCCGTACGGCGAGGAAGAAGTACCTACCTCCTCGTAACCTTCGAGGTTAAATACTCGGTTCTGTCGGCACGGAGTAGTATGGCCGGGTGCCATGTATAGTATAGTAAATTCTCTCGTTCCTTGGATTCTTCAAAAAGTAAAGAAGAAGACGAGGAAGAAAGGAAGAAGAAAAAGCTTAGGAGTATAGTTAGAAACTCCCTGGTAAGGCATTGCTTTCCTCCTCGACCTCCCCTCATTCTACCCACCCACCCACCCACCCACCCACTCGAGAATTTCACGCGTGCGAAGCGTTACGAAGGGAAACGCCATCCTTATACTCCGCAATTTAGTATAATTGTAGTCTCTTTTCAAAGTTTCTTATATTTATTTATTTTTTTCTATCTATTCGATATTTTTTCCATTGCGAACCGAGGGAAATAAATAAAAAAAAAAAAGAGAGAGAGAGAGAGAATATATACGGTCATTGGCACGGTCCAGAGAGCATTGAGAGCCACTGTTAAAATAGTATAACCCGTCGGTCAGTGGCACCCATCGCCGGTCGCGTCATAAATTCGCCAAAAATAATTGCGGCTCGGGCTCAAGAGGCAACGATCGGAGAGAGAAAGAGAGAGATAGATAGATAGAGAGAAAGAGAGAGAGAGAGAGAGAGAGAGAGACGAGGAATGCCGAGCCAGGGGGAGGGTGGGGGAGGGGATAACGCACAATTACGTTCGCTCGTTCGAATCCGGCCAGAGCGGTATTTATTTCATCGAAAAGCTGCCGAATCACTGTAATGACATTTGTGTCAATCGGCGAACGTTACCCTACAACACCAATCATTCTCCATCCGGTCCGACAGAAGCGGTAGTTTTGATAGCAATTTGTCGCGACTTTCGAATTACCAAGATGAATGATGGCGAATAAATAGTATCGATCGTGATTCCTCTTCCTTTTCTTCTTTTCTTTTTATGTTTTTTTTTTTTTTTCTTTTTTCTTTTAACTCAACCCGCCTTCGACCTCCCGGTGAATTTAAGAGATTTGATACACGATGATAAATACGATTTAAAGTAGGTATCGCATTATCGAGAACGAGAGAGAGAGAGAGAGAGAGATGTGAAGAACTTCGTAAAAAAAAAAAAAAATAGAGAAGGAATACTTAAATGTAAAAAAAGAAAGAAAGGAAAACTCGAATGAATATACTTATTCTATTTGTTAATCTCAAGTTCGCGGTCTTTTTCATTTTTTTTTTTTTTTTATTTATGTATGATTTTTTTGTTTGTTTGTCTCTTCGTTTATTTATTTGTTTACTTGTTTCCTAATTTTTAATGCATAAATTTCATATCTCAAAAGTGCATTTTAATTTAATGTCTCGGTGCGAACGATATAAATAATTAAGAAGAAAAAAGAAACGAAAAAAGAAGGGAAAAGAAAATATATTTAAAGGATAATATCCAAGGATATAATGTATATTATATTATAATGAATATATGTAATATGATGTATATTACCTTGTAAAATGTGATCCACTGCGTTTGATCATGATTCCCCTCGCGCCTTTCCCTTTGTATAAATTTATTGTTAATCGTGTCTGTTATTACGATTGTCTGAAAGAATAACGAAATTTATTTATACATTATGCATTCCTAATAATAATAATAATAATAATAATAATAATAATAACAATAACAATAATAATAAAATAATAAAGAAAATATATATTCGTCTTATGCCATTATATTTACGAATAAAATTGAAAATCATTTTATCGATTAGCATGCCAACGCAAGCAAGGTAAAGCAAGGGGAGAGCGGAGGGGGAGGATTTACGTTTGCATAGGAAGGGATTGAAAGTAATTGACATTTCAACGAATAAAAGTACATTCAATAATGTTGAACATTCCTTTGTCGGTAACACAATGTCGATTCGAGTATACCGATTCTGATAACAAAGGGCGCATTCAGGAGAAATGAAGAACGGGGAGGGCCGGGGTGAGGGCGGGGGAGGTTAAAGGGCGATAGAGGTCGATTAAGAGGTCTCGAGCGTTTGCATACGTTTTTGTGCATTCGAATACGTCCGTCGTACCAACATTGTTTTTTTATACGACAAAATACGAAGCTGTTGCAAATAAGTGCGCGTGCGTACGTGCCATTGACGCGTTTCTCCTCTACGAAATGAATGCAAAAACTTCTAATCGTACGCTGGAAATAAAGATTATGAAGGAGAGAGAAAGAGAGAAAAGAATGGACGGGAACGTAAATCGGGTCGAGACGAAAAAACGAGAATAAAAATTAATTAAAAAAAAAGAAAAAGAAAAAAAAAGGAAGGAAGGAAAAAAACGATTACATCGAGTAAATAAAAGGTATGTTTGAGTTCAAACCCTTTCAATGATTTTTATTGTTTTCTTTCTTTCTTTTTCTTATTTTTTTTTTTTTTTCTTTTCTTTTGACTCACCTTAACGCGACTTAGAGGTAACATGGGATCGTTCGTTGAGTTTTCTGTATTGGTACTTCGTAAAACGAAAGCTTGACTCACAGTGATTCTTCCCTACAATGATGATAGAAATAACGTGAAGGATTTGTTTATCAAAAAAAGAAAAAAGAAACCCGTTTCATCGATTCGCAACATCGATCGATATATAGTATCTTACTTGTAAAAGAACCAATGCTTTGTCCAATAGATCCAAACAATCGTTAGATTCACCATGAATAAGAAGACTCAATCCGTCCTTCGTCTGTTCCGAGCTGTAATAAAAAAAGAAACAAATATTTATTTATGCGAAAACATTTATCTATATTTTACGATATTTTTACGATCGCGAAACAACTCTTGAAATTCGTGAATTGTGTATTGATTAACGATAAGATACGTGAGAGATATTGCGTCGTGGCAACAATAAAAAAAAAAAAAAAAAAAAAGACCATTAGATTCGATCGGTTTGCTCGCTTAATTAATGGATGGTAATTAAGTACGTTAGTAAATAGATGCAATAACGTATATAAGTAAATACACATTCGTAATTTCTCACGAGGCTCTAGTGTCACCCTCTTTTCTCGTTACCCCTTTTTTACTTTATTCCCCTTCACCCATCGAACCCACCCCCTTTTTTTAACTCAACCAGTCACCACGTCTACCCTTTTTGTCTGGTAATAACAATCGTGCTTGACGCTGTATTTTGTTTTTATTTCGTACATGTGCATAGTCGATTCATAGAATCGCTTATGACCGATTTAATTCATCTATTGGAACGGCAGGTAACATATATATGAATAGATACACACGTAAAGACATATATACAGTTACATTAACGTACCTTTAAACCTTCCTACTTTCAATCCTATCAAAGATCGCATTTCTAATTCTATCTCTCGATATAGTCGCCAATATACTTTTCTATCGAGCCGATCGTTTCGATAAGATTCATGCTCGTCGTATGTGTAATATACTTACATATACTCGTACATATATATATATATATATGTATGTATATATTATGTTTATAATATACTCATACATACATATTTCATTCTTTCAAAGTGATATAATTACTTTAGCGTTCTTTAGATCGTCCTAGTTCGAATCGATTCCTTTACAGTCTCTTTTCACTCAAGTGTCCGTCATTATTCGATGCTCGACTTACATATATACGTACATATATACATGCATAAATACATACATACTAACACGTTTACGACTACACCTATTTAATCTTGGAAACTTTCGAACGGTACGATAAGCGTGCAAACTATCGTATTACTATGCTAATGAAATAGAAAGGAAATGAAAATTGTTCAGGCATTTCGCCAAATTCTTCAAACTTTTCGATTGACTTATTATGGACATTCTCTCTCTCTCTCTCTCTCTCTCTCTCTCTCTCTCTCTCTCTCTCTCTCTCTCTCTCACTCCTTCACTCTTGAACTTTTTTTTCTTCTTTCGTTATCTCTATCCTGGATCATAGCCAATTCTATTCTCTATAGATCCGGAAGAAGAAATGATATTGCACGACGTTGACACACTGCCAAGAATTCATTCAAGTAGAACGATCTTATAAGATAAGAGGATCATTTGGATTTAGTTAAGTTAATCAGCAGATCTATTCGTACGTCTACTAAAACGCAAAAGCATACACGAACGCACACGCACATATATAATTTAATAACGATAAGCCTTCGGGACATCGTGCGCATCACTCTCTGGCGCATTGATCATTACAACGGATCGATAGATAGAAACAGAAAGATCGATAAGAATCCAAATTGATCGTCTCCGTGTATAGATCGCCGTTAGGAATCGATGGTTGACGCTTTATTAAATTCAAAGTCGTGAGCGCCGAGGTTCGATGAAAGAGCATCGTGCTAAGGCTCTAATCTTCTGAATCGTTGGAAAATCGTTTTAACGTATATACACGGTATATATCGTCGTAGGAATATACCGTAACTCGTTATCGCGTTTTGCTATCGCACGAGACCGGGGGGGCGTGGGGCGGGGGGACGGGGGGACGGGGGAGGAAATATTTCTAAGGTCATTCGGATTCTACCGTCAAAGAGTTTCTCTTGTTCCTTTGCATTTTTTATTATTTTTTATTTTTTTTTTTTTTACTTCTTATTTTTCAGAAAAATAAAAATAAAGAACCACCTAATCTCACGCGATAGACGCTATAATTCTAATCTTACGTGATACGCGTTATAATTCTAATCCTACGTGATGCGCGTTATAATTCTAATCTTACGTGATACGCGTTAATTCCAATCCTGAGCGATACGCGTTATTTTTATGTATGTTCGTTTTCTTGTTCAATTTTTTTTCATTTTCTTTTTTTCCTTCTCAAAAGCAATAAATTCCAGAACACTTGCGCATCGAGGGGTACGTGGAAAATCTACGTGTATATATCTAATGAGTTCGTTTTCTTTTTTTTTTTCTTTCTTGGAGGGGCGTTTCTAAAACATATTGTCAATGATTAGAATCCCTTTTTATTTATTACACATTCTCGAATAGAACAGCGAAAATGCATGAGATGTAAAGAGATGAAATAAAAAAATAAATAAATAAATAAATAAATAAATAAAAATTGAAGTGATATATAAATACCGTACGTCGGTAGGTACATACATACAAATGCATGCATAAACGCGTGCACACACACACACATGTATATACATACATACGTGGAGTTACATGCATATACGTGAGAAGCATTTACGAGCAAACGGATTTACAATTCGATCGTAACTGTCGGCATTGGCATAACGCTTTAGGCTATGCCATTGCGCACTCTAAAAGGGAATCATGTATGCATTAGCGCGATTTTAAAATGTAGAAACTCACGTGAAAATAAGCCACGCGTTCGTTACAAAAGGAAAGAAAAAACAAAAAGAGATATAGGCGATCCATCGCATCTCCCTGCGCGTATACTTTCCGCGTCGTGCCGCATCGCGGAAAGTTGAACGATTCGAAAAAAAAGAGAAAAAAGCTCGTCGGACGAAGGCAGTTTTTTCCTCGCATGTAATAATTTTTAAATAATTTCTGATATAATAATAATAATAATAATAATAATAATAATATAGAATATTTCTGAAATAATTTCTAATCGATGGTTCGCGCGAAGAAAATGTTTCTCTTACGAAACGATATATATACAATCGATAGAATTTTATTCGATCTCGGTCAGCCAATCCTTCGAATTGAATACGATCAAAAGCGGAAAATCTTTTCTCTCTGGCAGACATTCGAAGGATTAGTTTTGATTTAGTATTTCGTGCGGATGAAATTAAACAGTCCGAGATTATTAACAATAAATACTAGAAAGTGTCGGCGCGAGTTAGGCGTTGTTGCGCCTTTACCGGGTGAGAGGATCGTGTGAACCACTACTAAAAAGGGAAAGACCTATATTCTTAATAACGCTCTAACCGCGCTAATAGCTCTCTAATGACAACATAAAGACAGGTGATATTTAAAGAGTCTTACGTTTTGCCGTAACAATGTTAATAGTTCTTACTTCAAGGACACTTTGAGAGAAAACTCCAGCGAATGGAGACACCTCTCTCTCTCTCTCTCTCTCTCTCTCTCTTTCTCTCTATCTTTACTCCTGCCTTTTTAAAGATAATTGAACTATAAAATGAAGTATACACACACACACACACACACATATATATATATATACATATATACACATCCGTATTTGAATGAAAGTCGTAGAAATTGCGGAAAAGTACGTAAGGGTAAAGATTAAGAGGAATAGGAACGAGAGTAATCAACTTATTTCGAAGTAAAGTGAGATCGTTACAAAAAAAAAAAAAAAAAAAAAAAAAAAGAAGAAAAAGGAAAAACAAAAAATTCAAAGGAAGAAGAAAGAGAACAAAAGATAGAGAAGCTGAAGGTGATGATAAAGAAGAGAAGGATAAAGAACGCAGGACGTAGGAGGAAGGAGATAGGACGAAGGACGAAAGAAAGTTTATTGAATGCCAAAGGCTAGAGTCTTGGTATAAGGGTAAAAGGATTGATGGACGGCCATAACTCAGTGAGTAAACCCGATCAGGTGTAGAACTGGATCACCGAGAGAGAGAGAGAGAGAGAGAGAGAGAGAGAGAGAGAGAGAGAGAGAGATCCAGAAGTTGAACCTTTATCGTTTTCAACGATCTTCTTCTATATTGATATTTCAATATTTCTACGTAGAATGAATTTCGTTGAATAATCGAACCCTTCGGGATATATAGGGATAAAGAAAAAGAGACGTTATCACGGATAAATTTATCTGACGATAAATCTTGAGAAATTTTCGAATATATGATAATCAACGGATCGTCAATTCTAAATCTTAGAGAGATAACAGCCGAATAAATTAATTCGAATTACTCGCGTGCCATTCGCGTGCTATTCGCTTGATAGAATTATCACACTTTCCATGGTAAACGAGTTAACCAAATAGAGAGACAGAGATTGAGAGACAGAGAGACGGAGAGAAAAAAAGAAAGAAAAGAAACACCATACACGCATGAACAAACGAACAAACTAAAAAGGAAAAGAGAAAGGAGGGGAGGGTAAAATAAACGACGAGCAAAATAATAATAAAAAAAAAAGAAATGTAAGGAAGAGAAAAAAAGAACAAACAAAAAGAAAAGGAAAAAAAATTCTAATGAATCCCTCGCTAAGCCATGTGTGTGTGTGTATATATATATATATATATATATATATATATATATATTATATACACCGTAAGAGGAGGTATGTAGACTGATTTATGGCGATCGTGTTCCGCTCAGAGTATCATTATGACACTGTTAGCTTTCGTCGTTGAATTCCTGGGATCGGAAAGGGTGATAGCACGTACATACGCTTATATATTTGTGTATATATTCGTACGAGCCCGTGTGTGTATGCGTATGTGTCGGAGAAGACAAGCTTAAACTATTCTTTTTCTTTTTCCTCCTCTTCCACCTCCACCTCCACCTCTTCTTCGTCTTCGTCTTCTTCTTTTTCTTCTTTTCTCGGTGAAAATGCTCGTAAAAGATACAAGTCCCAGCGACAAATCATTCGTTATCTTTCCAACGATGATCCGCCGACGCTAATGCGATTCCACGAGATAAGGACGGATCTCGAGTTAGATAAAGTTTACTTTTATACACACACACACACACACACACACACACACACACATATATGCGTATGTATACATTTATACGCTTGCATACTGAGACGTATACACTTTACGATTTATCTAAATTGAAAGTGAACCAATGGCGCGGCACTTTGTAAAGGGAAGAGAAAGAAAAAGAAATAGAGAGAAAGAGAGAGAGAGAGAGAGAGAGAGAAGAACCTTTTGAAATTAATAGAAAAGATACTCTCTATCTTTCCCCTACTCCCTTCAGCCCCCTTCGTAACATACATATAATAAATCTTTACGGTACATTCCGCGTCAAGTTGTACGAGACATTTTGTCCGCGTAAATGAAATAAAACGACGCGTTATGTATGAACAGGAATAATATTTGACTTAAATGGGCGATATCTTTTTCATTTTTCTTTTTTTTCTTTTCTTTTTTTTTTTTTTTCTTACTTTCGAGAGTGTCGTTCGTTCGTTGCTCCGGAGCGACTTTGGCGTTTTTTTTTTTTTTTTTTTTTTTCTAAAGGCACCCACGTTTGCGAGGAAATGCACGAACGTAAGGAGAAAAGCTCGGGGCCAATCAAGATTAACGATTTTTTTTTGCCTTCTCTCTCTCTCTCTCCCTCAATCTATCTCTCTCTTTGTCTATCTCTCAGATTACCCCTCCTTTCTTTCCCTCAACCTTCTCTCCCTCCTCCGCGTTATTCGCGGAGCCACAATAAAACTGAACGGTTATATCGTATATACCTAGGAGGAACTCTTCCATCGAGATGAGAGAAAGAGAGACAGATAGTGAAAGAGAGAGAGAGAGAGAGAGAGAGAGAGAGAGAGAGAGAGAGAGAGAGAATAGATCGGATAAAAATTTTTCAATATTTTCTTTATTCTACTCCCAACATTTTTGTCTTTTTTTTTTTTACTATCTCGTTTTTCTCCTTTTTCTTTACTCCCTCGTACGTTTCATTCCTCTACTCCTCCTCCACCTACTCCTCCTCCTATCCTTTTCTCTTCTTTTCGATTATTATTTTTTTGTATTTTTTGTCTTTTTTATTTGCGATCGGCAAGGAGGAATCGTTGACGCGGAAACGACTTTATGCCGAAGATGACGAAAGATAGAGCGACGTTTCTTATGGCGTGAGAGAGAGAGAGAGAGCCTCGAGCAACATAACGCTATCTCTTTCTTTTTCCCTTTTACCCTCCTCTGTCTTTCTTTTTCCAATCGCCATCATCGTTCCTCTCTCATTCTCTCTCTTTCTCTCTCTTTCTCTCTCTCTCTATCTGTCTATCTTTCTCTCTCTTTCTCTTTATCTTTCTCTTTCTTACGGTACGACAAGAAGAATCATGGGACTGAGCGCATAGGAGAAACCATAAAGCCGTGCGATGAATGATATCGCAATAGGCTGTCGTGCTTATCATACGCGATATATTTTATGAGTCGAAGCTTATGCGAGTGTGCGCCGTTTAGAAAGAGAATCAAGGAGAGACGACGACGCGAGTATGGGCACGCGGAGTACGGGTGAAGGGAAACGGAGGGGGTATGCTCGGGGTAGACGTAATTTTCGTATTTACGAGCGATTTTCAACCTTACCGTTGTGTGACTCCTTTTCCCGTTTATTTCGCTTTATAGATGAGTTACGACTCGAAAATGAGTTTCGCTATATATAATAAACCCCCGTGTATACATATAACGGAAGTTGACTGTTCTTATATATATATATGTGTGTGTATGTGTGTGTGTGTGTGTATCGGAATATAAATACTTTCTCTATACGTAATAATAAAATTAAATTTGAAAAGAATCATTCGAAGCAATTTGTTTTTTTTTCTCTTTTTTTTTTTATCTTTTTTGTTTTTACCTTGGCAAGCGGGCGAGGTAGAGCAAAAAGGATGAAATCTCCTTAACCGTGAGGTTTTCCCTCCTCGTTGTGTCCTCGAATTCGAGAACCGGTCTTCCTGCCGTGTCCGTATATCCTGAAAAAGAAACATACGTTTATATTTTACTATAACGCGTTGATCAAAAAAAATAAAAAAAAAAGAAAAAGTTGAGGCGAGCGCGTTGCACGCCGTACGTACGATTATATCTGGCAAATTGTTCATCATAAATAAGGAAATGAAATTGTATTCATGCGTATTAAGTTTAAACCGACACTGATTACACATATGTGTATATATATATATATATATGTATGTATGTATATTTTTTTTCTTTTATAGTTATTAGAAAATACATTTTATTAACGAGTAAAACACGATTCGTTTTTTTTCGTCACTGTAAAACATTAGTTCACACCGTTGCGTCGATTTGACGGGTCCGATAAATCTAACAATAAATCTAATTAATGTACTAATTAAATTTACTAATTACATGTTTAATAGCTAATGTACTAATAATAAATCTAACGTAGATTTAATTTTCGTGAAAAAAAAAAAGAAATGAAAGAAAGAATTAATTACGATCGCGTATTACTTTCACTTCGTTCATTTTGATATTACCTAAATACATATATGGTGTGTTTCTCTTTTTCTAAAAGTTCGAAAAAGAAAAGAATAATAATAATAATGATAATGATAACGAATTGCGATACATACTCACGTAATATCGTA
>OU964986.1:2797534-2865034 GCA_918808275.2 Dolichovespula sylvestris | reverse complement strand
ACGCGTAAAAACGAGCTCCATGTTTTTGGAATCCAATATACCTAGAGTTTCATAAGTTCATTCTCAACGTGCTTCGAGTTCCTAGAAATTATTCACCAAAAAGTTTACACGAACCGATCGGTTACGACCTATACGTGTACGTGCAAAAACGAGCTTCATGTTTTTGGAATCCAATATATGTACCTAGAGTTTCATAGTTCATTCTCGACGTTGTTCAAATTCCTAGATTTTATCCATCAAAGTTTGTACGAACCAATCAGTTACACTCTATACACACACACACACACACACACACACACAGGCGATGCACATATCGCGACTCTAAAATGACGTTAAGCCACGCCCCTCCTTTATCTTCCCATCGTGACCGTTATTGAGAATCTATGGGAGAGATCGCGGGGCCAATTAGTAGGCGGCGGGATGGATCGCCCGTTAGATGTGCGCTACTGGAATGGTCCATTAGCCGCCTTAGGTTAGTGAATATACTCGCGAGCCATTACGTTTAACTTAAATTAACTTAACTCAACTTAACTTCAACTTCAACTTCAACTTCAACTTAACTTTACATCGAATTGTGTTATACTATCGTCCCTTATGTTAATCGTTAAAGTATAAGCATCGAAAGAATTGATAGAAGGAAAAGAAAAATCGATAGAACGTTGCGTTCTTCCATCCAACCCCTCGTACGTCGATTTCACTTTCTAAATTCTAATTCGTCCTGATCCACTCTTTAGTTTCTAACGATAGTCATCTATCCATCGTCTTTATCTTACGTATCGTTATCTCTATGGTGGTTATCGTTGTTTTTCGATGTTATATATATGTATATACTGTTTACGGTTAATCGATTTCGTAAGCGAAAGGAGGAAACATTTTTGTTTTTTATTGATTTAGGTAAAACGAGAGAATTCGAACGAAACGACGTGGTACTCGATGTCGGATATTATCTGTATTCGTGAATCGATGATTAATTAGAACGACGTGCTTCTCCCATTAGAGATATCTGTTAAGTTCTAATAGCTTTTGTTACGATAACGTCGTTTAATCGTAATCATTATCACGGTTATTATAATTTATCATTATGCATATCCTGTGTGTGTGTGTGTGTGTGTGTGTGTGTGTATAATTAAATTAAGATATGATATAATATAATTAAGATAATCCTACATTAAGGATATGAAACATTATTATTATTATTATTATTATTATTATTATTATTATTATTATTATATCTTAATGGAATAAATCTTGGCGATATAATATTTTAATATATTATATAATTTGACATTGGCATAGATTGTTTCTTCGTTGTAGAATTGAAAGAATGGAATTTGTATCTTCCGTTATGCATTCCATAGTATTTATATCTCTTATTTTGCAAACTATTTTCTCGGTACTATTTCAAAAAAAAAAAAAAGAAAAGAAAAAGAATACGAAATAGGAGGAGGAGTAGATAAATTGCTTCGATCCGATCGTGAGGATCTATTCCACGTTTGTATATACAGGACGCTTCATATTTCGAAACTATACGTTTTATTTATTTTTATACTACTACTACTACTACTACTAATAATAATAATAATAATAATAATAATAGTAATCTTTAAAAAAAGAATTTCCATGAAACTTCTGAATTATTTTCTAAGACAATATTTAATCTCGAATTGCTCGTAACATTTTCTTTCTCTCTTTCTTTCATTTTTTAAAAATGCTTCTAACGTAAATATATTCCATTTACACGATATTTCTTGATCGTCTATAAATAAACGAAGTTTTAATTGTTAAATCATGAAATAAATGATAAGTTTAGAAATGATCTTTCTTAGGAACACGCAGTATATTCGACTCTGTATAAGAAACGAACGCGTTCGATTATACTTGTATATGTATATATATATATATATAACATGTGTGTGTACATCGGAACTTCATGCATAGCTAATGCGCTTGATCGAATCGCCCGCGTGATAACCATAATCACGTAGAAGTTCGCGCGTATCGTCAAATAGAGTATAACGTATATCACGTGTACACGTCGGCACGGTGAATTTCACACAGTTTTCTCAGATAAAACGTGATTCTATGAAGTATTGATCTTTACTAAGTCGTAAATTGCCCTAAAGGGAAATAAGTATCGCGTGATTGCTCGCTGCTTAGGGGAGGTGGTAGTGGGGAAGTTAGGGCAGCGGTGGTCGAGTCTGATGTAATTTAAGGAATTTCAAAAAGTATTCAACATAACAAAAAATATATCTAATACACATTGATCTCCCTCCCTCTCTCTCTCTCTCTCTCTCTCTCTCTCTCTCTCTCTCTCTCTCTCTCTCTCTCTTTGTAAAATATGTAATGCTACTGGGTGGATCTAAAGTCCCTAGTTCGATCGAAAGTTCTTACGTGATATTAACAATCAATTTGATTCTTTTTTTTTTTTTTCTTAAATGCACACGATTGAATTATTACAAGCAAGACTTGTGGATTATAAAAATTAAATAATATTAAAATGAAATTAATCAAATTAAATTAACATACAATGTATGTAATATACAATTTTATACATACACACACACACACACACACACACACACACATATATATATAATACAATTAAATAAACATAGTGTATATATATATATATATTTATTTATTTATTTATATTTGGATATTAGTTGAATAAATAAATATCATTGACAATTTCTTGAAATCGCATCTATGGTATTTCCTATAAAAACAAGAGCAGTACGGGTATGGTGTTTCACGGAACGACTCGTTCCGCGAGTACAGATGAATGATAAGGAGAAACGATAACGGGTCTTCGGCGGGTGGGCGGACATACATTTGCAGAAGCGATCGGGAATCGATCGAGAGCAGCTTCCGGTTATATACGATAGAGATATGTTAAATTATATGATGCCGGCCATTCGAAAGGAGAATGATCATCGTCGAACAATTTTTTTACAATTTACGTCGTATTTTCAATCGATAATTGTCCCCCAATCGTAAGATTCTACAACGAATTAATTAATACCACGTTATTTTCGTTGACTAAACTAATAATACGAAATGAAGTGTTATAGTTTCTATTTTCTTCTTTTTTTTTTTTTTTTAACGAATATATATATATACATATGTATATATGTTCTTTTTTCGAAGTACTCAATCAGGAAATCATTCGACAATCGATATATAAATAAGAGAAAATTACGAATCATTATAATCGTTGTCAAGCAATATAATAAAGAAATAATTAATTGATAACGAATATATATATATATATATATATATATATATATAAAGAAATAGATATTAACAAATTTTATTGTAGTCTTTACACAATGGGGTGGAGGTGTGTGATACAATCGAACGAACGAACAAATTGTTATCGATGGATTGAAAACGAAAAACGAAAGAACGTTCGCATGGGTAGGAAGATGTGATCGAGGAAAAATAAAAAAAGAAAAAAAAAAGAAAAGAAAAGACAGCAAGGAAGGAGAGGAAAACGAGAAAGGGGGAGAAATGAAAAGAATGAAAAGAGGAAGAAGGAAGGAAAAAAAGCCAATTTTGTAGAGTACAGCGGATTATCTAAGTATATATCTAAGGTACGAAATTCATGATAAACGTATCCCCCGTTATAGTTGGAGGCAGCTAATATACGTTAGAAGGGGGAAATATATCGACGTGCTTAGAGCACCGACTAACGGCGCATGCGCGCATGGAAGCAGAATTCGCCCCATAAAGAGCGACTTATGTTAACGCGGGAAACGGAAAGCTGTTTCGTAGTTTGAGGGAACGGCATAAATATACATACGTACGTACGTACGTACGTATATATGCGTTTGTATTTATGTTAAGTAAATAAGTATGTAAGTAAGTAGTAAGTAAGTGAGTGAGTAAGTAAGTGTTTCGTATAAATTCATGGTAAATTTCACATGCACTTGATAAACGTTCAAGTATAAGATAGCGCGAAAGGACAGTTAACTATTCACTTATATCATCGATCGGCAAAAATCATTTGTCCTGAAGGTGATCATAGAAATAAAAATAAGAAAGAAAAAATATAATAAACTTATTGATAAAAGGAGACGAGGAGGAGAGAATCGGTGCGCGCGCTTTAATGAAAAAAAAAAAAAAGAAAGGATAAAGAATGAAGGAGGGAGAGAAACGGAGACGAAAAATAACGAAAAAAAAAAAAAAAAAAAAAAGAAAAAAAGAAAGGATATCACTTCTGTTCCACTTATCGTCGCAATTCATTTCAGTAATCATGTTCAAAGAAGATCAAAGGCTCGCTTCGAATGGAATCAATGCAACGCAATTAAACGCATAAGGAAAATCCTCTTGGCACCGTTAATGAAGGTACGGATCGGACGAAAGCGAGGAGGAGCATAAGCCAGCACAAGCCAGCGAGCCAGCTTGATAATCGGGCGAGGCACATCGATCACTTCTGACCAGGGGGGGGGAGGAGGGAGGAGGGGTTGGAGGAGGGAGGAATTATCGATTGGCCCCGGCGAAACCTTTACTCGAGAAATACAACGCGAAATACGATGTCGAACAACAACAACTTCTCTTCACTCTTGGGATCTAGGTCGTACCCTGAATTCTACCTGCTCCGAGAGCGTACTCACCTAGTAGTACGCGTACGTAGGATATAACGTAATTGCTCACGTACCACGGAGATTGCGATCCAATAGAGGGGTTACGCTTCTAAATCGCGGCCATTTCTCCGATCTAACGAATTATTATCGACGGGCCCTCCCCTCCCAACCCCTCCCTCTTCCCTATCCCACCACCCCGACCCGACGATTATAATTTACATGCTGGTAAAAGTGGTAGGTTCGAAAGTTTGCCACGTTATTCTATATAAATCAATTAATTTTCTTTTCTTTTCCTTTCTTTTCTTTTTTCTTTTTGTTCCCCCCCCCCCCTCTCTCTCTCCTCTCACACGCGTTGTCTCGTTTCTAACGAGTTATGAATTACTTTCGATTTTATCATTTTTACGTCGCGCAAACACGTCTGCGTTGGATACAATGCGAATGTATAATTGTTTGTTTGTTTATTTTTTTTTTTTTTTAATAATTTATTTTAAAAACGACGCGACCCAACGTAGTATCCAACGACAGATTACATTTTTGTTTATTTTCGATTGGGATACCAGTCGAAAGATTGATTTAAAAGGATTTCGTTGGGATCGATATTTTCTTTTTTCTTTCTTATCATACGTGTTTCATTTCTAACGAGTTAAAAATATTCTTCGACGTTAAAGTCTGTAAGAAATGACTGTTTCGAAAAGCCGCTTAAGATGATTCGGACCAAATGGAAAAGTTTTCAGGCGTGTAACATTAAGGTCCGAAGGAAGTGTCGCCATGAAGAGTCACGAAAAGAAGTAATTGATTTTATATACTCATTTGATAACTTTCGGCTCACCCTGTATCTCCGTCTCTCCTTCTCCTTCTCCTTCTTTTTCTTCTAAATCAATTGAATAAATATTTTTAAAGGTTGATAAAAAATTAAATGACTTTTTAAAAATTTCATTAAAATATCCGAATAGCGTGAAACAAAAAGAAATAAAGTAAAAGTTTTCAGGCTTATATCTTCGTGGTACGGGAAGAGGAGAGAGAGAGAGAGAGAGAGAGAGAGAGAGAGAGAGAGAGAGAGAGGAAAAAATTAGCTTTAAAAGTATCGAAAAAGTGTAATTGACTTTTTAAATTCGTCTGAAAACTTTCGGGTTTCGTCCTGTATCTTTATTTTCTTTTCTTTTTTCTCCCCCTTTTCACTTTGACACGAGTTATAAATAATTTTTACGCGTCGATTAAAGTTCCAATAACTTCTTAGAAATCCGATTAAAAATATCTGAATATTTTTTCAAAAGAAAAAGAAAAAAAAAGAAAAAGAGAGGAAATAAAACAGCAACGAGATATCGATTATCGACGTCGACTACTGTTAGTCGATTATCGCTCGACGTTACTCGTGTAATTGACTCGACGACGACGACGACGACGACGACGACGACGACGACGACGAACTAGGAAATTTATCTCGGTGAATTAAAGAGACAACGAATTATCACGAAATCGTAATAATAATAAAGCGTGCGGTTGAAAACGTTAGCGTGTAATAACGTTATGCGCGTGTAATGTGGACGTTGTAATCGTCGTCGAAGGTCCGTAAAGTTTATCGCATGTCGAATGTAACGGAATCGGCAATACTCCTCTTTTTATTTTTCTTTCTTTTTCTCTTTTCTCTCTCTCTCTCTCTCTCTCTCTCTCTCTCTCTCTCTCTCTCTCTCTCTCTCTCTCTCTCTCTCTCTCTATAAATTTCAGATTTACACAACCATCAGGTATTTTGCATTATGCGCACGTTCGATACAACGAAACCGACAATTTCGTAATTCTCTAATTACGAGGCTAAGAGTGCATGTGTGATAACGGTGTTGTAATTTATTTGTATGCGTTTATTACCGAACATTAGAACGCCATTGAACGCGAGTTCGCGCATGCGATCCTATTTTAATAATAATTATCCCCATCGAAACGTTCAATTATTTTCCATATCGAACGTACGTACGTAAAAGGAAAATTCATTTCGTTCGTTTGCGTGAAAAAAAGAAAAGAAAAGAAAAGAAAAGAAAAGAAAAAGAACAAGCTTCGAGTTAACAAAGCTTCCGTATTTGTGCTGACAAATTGGAACCTGTTTGCACGAAGGTTCATTTGTTAAACGATCGGCAAACTTGTCCGTGGAGTTTAAATCGATTTGTTAACGTCCGGATAAATCAAAGTTTCGTCAATATTAACGAGTGGATATTTTAATGCGTGCACGTTAGATTTATCCTTTAAATATATTGTTTAGCATTAAGCACAGCGCGAAACGAGTCGGCCTTCTTACTTGCGAGATCCTCTTTTTTTTTCCCCTTTCTTTTCTTTTCTTTTCCTTTTCTTTTTTTTTTTTTTTGAAAAATAATTAAAGTCGATCGTATCGTTCCCCGTGCCTGCGATGACGTAAGAAAATTCATTTCGTCTCGAAGGATATAAAAAGAACGATGAGCGCTTTCGCGCTCGACAAAGCTTCCGTATTTGAAGTAACAAATTGGAGCCCGTTGCTCGTACTTAATTTGTAAACGTCCCGATAATCATAGTTCCATCAAAATTAACGAGAGGGATATGTTACATAACGGGTGATTTATTTCGACGGAATGTTATTCGATGTTAGGGTTGGCGAACGAACGCGCGCCGGAGAACGATACTCTTCTCTTCTCTTTTTTTTAGAAAATAATTATCGATCGTTCTAGTGAATTATTATTATTCTTTTTGTTTTTTTAGAAAGATACAATAAAATTTTAATGGTTCGGTCAAATTGTTTCGTGCGATTATTTTGATAAAATTATATTGTCAATGGCAAGTGGGATTGTTGCGAACGGTCTATTAAAAGGAATAATAAATGGAAAATCGAGAGAGAGATAGATAGATAGATAGATAGATAGATAGATAGATAGATAGATAGATAGATAGATAGAGAGAGAGAGAGAGAACGTTAAACTTAAATTATCGTCGTTTAATTGAAAATCTCTATGCGTTTTCACGGACGATAAATTACGGGATACGTTTGAACTCGCCGCTAAAATACATCGATTATGTATTATTGATGGATACTTAAGAGAGTTAGAGAGAAGAAAAGAGAGAGAGAGAGAGAGAGAGAGAGAAAGATGTAGAAGCAGATAAGAGTCGAAATGTTCTGCAAAGAAAATTGCTGAACGATTATCGATCATTTAAATGTAGTAATTTTACTTTTATTTCCGATTATATAAACGATATTTAATAATAAATAAATAAATAAATAAATAAATATTTTTTTTTTTTATATCAAAGTATACATATCCAAAAATATTTGAGATCTATCTACGTAGACGCGTATGATGTATGTAGGTAAAATTATAAAAATTTAATCAATATTTAAAAAATAAATAGCGTTTCTCAAATCGTATTATCACGAGAAGTGTCTTAAATCGAATTAGTAAGGTTTTATGGGGAATTCATACTTAACGCGCTCGTTAAATGCACCTTAGACTTCCTACATACGGATTATGACACGTTAAATGTCACGTATGCGTCACGGCGATGATTCATCGGTTTATGATCATATAAATAACTACGATCTCGTTGGAAATATTTGTTACAAATATAAAAAAAATAGAGACAAAGAAATATTAGAACGAGATAAATAACAGAGTAGAATTTTGTCAAGAAGATATTAACCCGATCGACGAACCAATCAGATTGATAAACTCGCTACGTAAAGATCGTTATTAGATTATACGATAAATGTTGTTTATCGTAATTTCGCGATTGCATTATAATTAAAAAAAAAAAAAAAAAAAAACAGATATAAATAAATACACGATAGACTAGAATTTTGTCAAGAAAATATTAACCGGAGTATCGACTTAATTGGGTTAATTGGGAACGTAGGACGAATGACTCTCTCTGGTAAGGATCGTTAGGTAGCGGGCAACGGGTCTTAGACGAGCTCTATTTTGCATAAATGCGGCCATTATCATAAGTCGCGTTATCTGAGCTCGTAGTTTCGAAAGGTACGAAGAAGGAGGAAGGTGAATAAACGGTTGAACGTAAATTTTCGCCGTTTTCAACGCGTGATAAATTATCGCGAAACGCGCGCGCGCGCGCGCGTATGCGTGTGTGTGCGCTCGTTCGCTCTTACTAGCTTTTTCCCAAGTAGACGTGGGACTCTGGACCATTCCACCCACACGTTGGGACCTATGGGGGACCCATACGACGTTCACGACGACGTGTCGGCACGACGACTCCCACCGACGTCTTTCGAGTACGTACCGAGCTAAGGGACGGGAGAGGGGCGTTACCACTTTTGTAAATATACCGGTAAATACACCATGGTTGTAACTAAAGTCGGTAAATACTCCGATTGATAAATCGGCAGAGTATGTACTCGTTAATAGCCCTTCCGTTATAACGAGATCGGTTCGAGATGGGATCGAGAGGAAGCGAGAAAACGAAAGATCGATGATCCGATCGATTCACTATCAACCCAACCAATCCGATCCGATCCGATCCGATCCGATCCGATGCAATCCAACGAACCGATGCCGGAAACGATGAATACTCGATTTAAGTACCCGCATATGTACGTGCGAAAACTCAGCCTTATAATTTTCGACGTATCCGAGTATTGTTACGTTTGTACTATTCGAGAATGAGAGAGAAAGAGAGAGAGAGAGAGAGAGAGAGAGAGAGAGAGAGAGAGAGAGAGAAATAATTCACGTAATATTTGCGCGTTTAAGTTGTGTAAAGTACATCGATGAAATATCACGTCTTGGTTTTACTTAGTTACGTTATCGCGATAATGTCTTATCAGGTTTATTGTTGTAATTGTTCTATTAACGTTTCGATCGATCGACTCGAGTCCTATCGTGAATTTTATTGTTTTATTGCTTAATATAAGTGATATCCGCAAATAAATAAATAAATAAATATGCGTTTAATTTTAATAATCGAAATGGGACAAATATCACAAGAATTAAAGAACATCGATTGTCTTGTGTATTTTGATATGAAAAAAAAAGAAAAAAAAAAGAAATAAAATAAACGATATAAACACCTTTCTCCACAAAACCAAACCGGAACAACCACCGGTTGTAGATAAAAAAATTTTCAATTAATTTTTCTACGGAACGTTTTCAACGTCGTTCAGAGAAAGCAGTAAAATCCTATCGATCTATCTTACTGTAACGCATGTACGCTTAACTTTGAAATGTCGGGGAATGATTAAAAAATATAAAAAAAGAAAAAAAAATTAAAAACAAATTCTTCCCTCAACTTCACGGATTCGCTTTCTCGAAAATTTCATAACGCGGATATGTACGCACGTGCCATCGTTCGAGGAGCGATTTGTCGAGCGTAATTATTAAAAACGTGTCCGAATTAACGACAACAACAAAAAAAAACAAAAAAACAAAAAAACAATTCGAAAGAAAAATGCGTACATTTCGTGAAAGCAAATATTTTCGAACGAATAAAAAATACACCGTAAAATACGGTGAAACGTTTCAAGCGTAATAACATTCCGATAAATCCTGTCTTTAATTTTCCTTTTTTTTTTTTTTTTGTTCTTTCAATATACCCCGTGATCTCTTTTTAACGAACGTTTCCAACGTCGTTTAGAGAAAGCAGCGAGTTTCCTATCAATCTATCTTACCATAATATATTTGCGCTCTTAACTTTGAAGCGTCGGAGAATGTAAAAAAAAAAAAAGAAGAAAAGAAAATTTCTTCCTTTTTTTTTACCTCCGCAGATTCGCTTTCTCGAAAATCTCATAAAGCGGATATATATATATATATAAATACGATCGTTCAAGGAGCAATTTGTCGAGCGTAATCGTTAAAAACGGGTACATAAAGAAAACAAAAAATCGATATCGTAATTATCAAAAACGGGAGGGAGAGGGGGAGGGGGTTTTCGAAAGAATCGATTCGAAAAAGGAAAGAAAAAAGGAGGGAAAGAAGCGTACGTTATATATATATATATATACATATAAAAATTTCCGATTCAATTGAAAATACACCATAAAATACGGTAAAACGTCTTGCAGCGTCTTGTGCCGATAGCATTCCGATAAATCTTTTCTTTCTTTTTCTTTTCTTTCCTTTCTTTCTTTCAATATACCCCGTGATCTTTTTTTTTGTTCGTTTTTTTTTTTTTAAACGAACGTTTTCAACGTCGTTTAGAGAAAGCAAGGAGCGAGTTCCTATCAATCTATCTTACTATAACTGACACCACGGGCCATATCCCGGATTCGATATCGAAAGAAGGCATGGGGAGAGTCTAGATGCCAAGAAGGTACTAACTAAAGCGTTATGTGCTACAGAAAACGCAGATAAGTTTCACGCCGTGGATTAGTTTCGCCATGGTCTCTCTTTCTCTCTATGGTGACGGGGTATGGCGGTGGCGGCGGCGGCGTTGCGAACGAACGAACGAACGAACGACTTTATCGTCGGCCGAACGGTCGTAAAGAGTTCGACCGATCGACCGAACGATCGACCGAACGATCGACCGATCGTACGACCGACCGACAGAACGACCGCTTTCACGAGAACGAGAACTCCTTAGGCTAAGTTACGCTCTCGTGCTTAACCACGACGAACTAGACGTTTAGATCAGTGTATTAGCGACTCCTAAAGTTCTACGATATCGAACGAGATGAAAAATAGAAAAATAGAAAAATAGAAAAAAGGAGTAGCAGCCTCTCGTGTCTTCCTTGATCTCCTATCGCCGACTAACAATTTTCGTTTAACATCGTAACGAAATATAACGTTCGATCGATTTTTGATATATCGATTGATTTTAACTGAGACTTTATTAGACCGAGAACTAGGGTTAATTCGGATCGAATTAGAAATATATTATCGGTGGGAGTTAATTGCTTCTTAATAAATTTCTCTATCTATCATCTCTCTATCATCTCTCTCTCTCTCTCTCTCTCTCTCTCTCTCTCTCTCTCTCTCTCTCTCTCTCTCTCTCTCTCTCTCTCTCTCTCTGTGGAAGTGTTAATTAAAAAAAAAATTAATAAATAAATAAATAAATAAAAAAAGATATAAGAGTGATAATAATGAAATATTAGATGTGAAAAATTCACTGATGTACGATGATAATATGTATATATGAAATAATAATTAAGAAAAAGATAGAAATGATAATGAGATACAATAATAATAATAATAATTACTATTATTATATATATATATATATATATATTAAATATTAATAATAATTTTATCATATAACACTTGGAGCTTAAAATATTTTACTTTTCATTTTCTTTCTTTCTTTATTTTTTTTTTTTAATTTTCACACGTACACACGTACGTCCCGAAACGATCAGAATATTTTTTATTAGTCCTCCTTACATTTTATATTTTTAATTGCCTATCACCTTTCTCTTTTATACCGAACAAGAGCACACAGACAAGAGTTTAACGTTTAAATTAATAAATAAATCAATCGAACGTACGAAAAAGAAAGAGAGAGAGAAAGAGAGAGAGAGAGAGAGAGAGAGAGAGAGAGAGACGAGCGAGCTAATCGTTCGAAGTCTCTCGAGATTTCTCTCGATCCAACGACGTCCAATGATTTACGTACCTACCTCCTAATTGATCCAACCGTCTCGATACCTATCCGCCGGCATAAAACTAATTTTCTACTCGTTAAAATCCCCTAAGTCGATACAATTTCCACGCTATTCCAATACCATAATAGACGAAATCGTACACGGAGATTTAGAATAGGTAAAACGATTGAACGTGCAATAATATCGAGCACACATTACGTATAATCGATTCCGTCAGTAATCTCTCCCTAATTTATTCTCCTTACACATTTAGCAAAGAATTTCTTTTTTTTTTTCTTTTTCCTAATGCCAGCTTGTTCGGTATCGTGTGAAAGTACGAATTTTAATTTTTTTTTTTTTTTAAGAAAACTTCATACGTCTATTTTTACTGTTTCCTTCTTTTTTTTTTGTTTTCTTTTTTACATATTTCTCTCTCTCTCTCTCTATTTCTCTCTTGAAGTGCAACAATGATTCGTTTCGGAGCAAACTAATCGACGACAAAGCTGCAGCTTCGCCAACTACGGGATTACAGTTAGATACTCGAGGATCCGGCCAGCTGGTATGCCAGAGGAAGGAAGAATAAACGACAAAAGCGATTGCATGAGAGAGAGAGAGAGAGAGATAAAGAAAGAAAAAAATAAAGAAAAAAGAGAGAGAGAGAGAGAGAAATGTGGCGGGCAACGCTCTGCCGATGGAACGTTTCGCGTTACAATAAGCGAACGTGTTTAGTATTCGTGTAATACAAGCGGTCTTCCTATTGAGTACCAAAGTCACGTGTTTCGTACTTGTCCTACGAGTCTGGTAAAGAAGACAAGCGCGATGTGAGAAAACGAACGAACGAACGAACGAACGAACGAACGAACGTACGTACGAACGTAGGAACGTACGTACGTCCATTGAAAAAGAAACGAGAAGAATGGAATTTCGAATAAAAAGGAAAAGAAAGAAACGAAGCAAAAAAGAAAATTGTCTTTCGAATAATCCGTTTAGTCGGTCGATGGTTACCTCGCGTACACAATTAATGGACGAATCCGTCGAGTGGGTTTTATACTCGGAGTTCGTGCTATAACGATGGAAATGTAAAATAAAAACAACAAAAGAAGAAGTAAAAAAAAATCGAGAATGAAGGAACAAAAGAATGAAAAATTTCTCACTAGGTGACACTTTCCGTTCATTTTTTTGTCTTTTTTGTTTGTCGCCCTAAATCTAAAATCGCGATTCATACCCAATTCAATCGATCAAACGCGAAATATGATATAAATAAGTAAATAAATCAATAAGAACGAATAGAACGACAAACGCGATATCAAAGGAGATACAAATTACAAAGCGAGATGCGCGCTGTGTAATCATCGAGCGAAAGGTATGATGTATCTTCGGGAAAAGGGTTGGTAGCCCAAGAAAAAAGGGTAGCTCTCAACAAAAGATCCTAGCGAACGAATCAAGAAGAAGAAGATTAACGTTACCAACGTGCGCATTCAATGCAGGATTACATACAGAATATGGACGTCCTTTTACGTTCCTTAAGTTTCGTCCTAACGATTGAAGTTTATCTTTTCTGATTTATTCCTCTCTCTCTCTCTTTCTCTCTCTCTCTCAAACTTACTCACGGCTACTCGAGTTCTTCCTTCCTGCTTTTAAGAAGTGCTTAAGCTAGAGCCTAATCGGCTACACGCTCGCAACATTACCAACTATGGGATTACAGTTATCTACATGGAGATATCCTTGCAGTATATATATATATATATATATATATATATATATATATATATATATATATATGTACACACATATAAAAGAGAATATGCGTGGTCGTGAATATAACCAGCTGATCCTCGAAGAAACGAAGAGAGAGAAAGGAAGAAGAAGAAGAAGAAGAGAATCCACTACGAGGGGGACGAAGAATAAACAAAAAAAAAAAAATAATACAGAAGACAAAAAATAAAAAAAAAGGAGAATAGAAAAGCGTATATAGCGGCAGTAGCAACAGTACGTACGTACGTACATCCTTCGAATTTAATTAACGTCTATAATAATATATCGAATATAATAGATCGTGACTCTGAAACAGTTTAGTTTAGGCTAAGTACGTAGTTATCTATCTTCTAAAATATATTGGAGGAGAGGGTTTGTTTTTTTCTTGTTGTTTTTTAGTATCGCGCTCCCACAGTCGCGCGCAAAACGTATCTATTTTCTAATCGTGAAAATTATTTCTATTACAAATTATATGTATGTATGTATATATATATATATATATATATATATATATATATTCGTGATAAGCGTTATCCTTTATTCGTTCTATTCCTAGTTTCCATTCGTTCTATTAACATCGGACGTTTAAGTTAATCGGGTAATGCATTAGCTCGAGGCAAATAGCCGGTCGCTTGGATATCTCTGAATGAAGTCGTATTTAATCTTAATTGGGATGCGATTTAATTAGTTCTTGAGTGATTTCTTCCTTCCTTTCTTTCTCTCTCTCTTTTTTTTTTTTTTTTAATCGATTACACCGTAACTTATTTTTCTTTGTCGATCGTAAAACTGCAAGCTTTGGATTTTTCATTCTTCTTCTTTTTTTTTTTTTTTTTTTATTACTGAAAAGAGAAGAAAAGTAAAATCGAACAGATATCAATAGATTCGTTGTTTTTAAAGAACAAATGACACAAATTGATAGATTTTGTTTCTTCCGAACGAAAATTTGGAAAGTTAAGTTCCGATAATTTTATTTAAAAATTTGTTTCCTTTTTCTTTTTTTTTTTTTTTTTAGATCGAGAACATTTTTCTCTTTTTAATCGTACCGACGTACGTCGCTCGTTGCAATCCGTTGATTTGCTATTTAAATCTTAAGATAAGATAGAATCTCAGATAAGGTATAGTTACGTACGTATGTAAAATATCGTTACGCGATGGAATCTGAGATTCTCTCTCTCTCTCTCTCTCTCTCTCTCTCTTTCTCTCATGTTTACAACATAGGTTAAAGTTATTTTAGCGGATGGACTATAACACCGACATTCCATGAGTTGCTTTATTCATCTTTTTTTATTTTTTTTTTTATTTTTTTATTAATCGTATACCGTTCGTTGACAAAACGGTAGCCTTGCGAAGCTCGGAGTTACAGTTAGACGTTAAGGTATCCACGAATCCGAACGTACGGAGAGAAGAGAGAGAGAGAGAGAGAGAGAGAGAGAGAGGGGGGGAGTAAGAAGAGTAAAGAAGAAAAGAGAAGAGAAGAGAAGAGAAGAAGAACGAGGCGGTGAACGGGAGAGAAGAACGAAGAGGATCAGAAGAAGGATAAGGATGAGAAGGAGTATAAGGAGTATAAGGAGAGAAGGAGAATGTGTGAGAGAGAGAGAGAGAGAGAGAGAAGGAGGGATGGAGGGAGGGAGGGAGGGAGGATTCAAAGTACGTAAATAGATGCAACTCGGGAAGGATGCGGGGGCGTGTGAACCGAACTTAAAAGGCCCACGTGATGGTGGTGGGTGTGCCTTCTTGGCTTCCGCATACTCCTCCGTAGTCAACGCGAGTCTTATCTTCTCGCAACGAAAGCAAAATGCTAAATGTTCTTCTCTCTCTCTCTATATATATATATATATATATATATATATATGTGTGTGTGTGTGTGTGTGTGTGTGTGTGTGTGTGTGTGTATGTATGTATGTATGTATAGATACAACACATAGATAAAATACATAACATACACACGCGTACGCTCTCGCGCGTTTTTATATATTTCATATATATATATATATGTGTGTGTGTGTATGTGTGTGTGTGTGTAGGTATATATTTCTCTACGTAGACATTTCTCATGCGGATTTATGTGGAGCGACGTATTGTAAATCGTAATAAAGCGGAGATCGCGTTGAACGAAGACGAACGGGCTTCTCCTTCCTTCTCCCTTTCATGGATTTAAATGCTTAGCGGTGTCCCTTTGCCGTGCGGGCGCGTATGTACTTTTATATGTATGTGTGTGTGTGTGTGTGTTGTGCGTTTGTATTTGTGTTCTCACCGAGTTAGTAATACCAAGTGACACGAACTTCGTGGAATTTCCTATCGTCGTCGTCGCATCGTTTTTTCTTTTTGTTCTATTCTTTCTTTTTTTTTTTTTTTTTTTTTTTTTTAACAGGATTCACGAGAGAAAAAGAGTTAACGGTGAGGGGAGGGGGGAGGGGGAGGGGGGTCCCTTAACCATATCCGTTTCGAATATTCGTACGATCATCGAAGATTTGTAGATTTGTAGATTTTAAAAACTAACTATAATACAGCTCGCTCGTTTAATCCTACGATATATACCTTGCATCTATTCGCGTGTTCATCTTTTTTTTTTTTTTTTTACAATCAAAACTTTCTAATTTCATAATATGAAGTTTTATTGATATTTTGTCCTTTTCTTTTTTCTTTTTTTTTTTTTTTTTTTGAAGTCTGTTCTATTCAATACGATATAATAATAATGATAACTGCGTTATAATCGGGCATTCAAAAACGATTAATTTTATTGTCCGTCAAGCGCGGGCATTCTTTTCTGTCGAAAAATTAATTGGACGAATATTATTATTACAAATAATAATAATAATTTATATATATATATATATACATATATTTTAATAAATATTACGATCGGTGGGAAGTAACTTACCTGGCATTGTAAGACCGCACGTCAAAACGTGTTCCGGTATGTCATGAATCGTCCTGGGTGAAGTGACTTCGTCGAGTCGTTTTTTCGTTCCTGAAACAGAAAACCAAGAGGGATCTCGTTACTTACTCTCCCGCATACTTTGCAAACACGTTAGAGAGAGAGAGAGAGAGAGAGAGAGAGGACCACCCTCGCGTACGAATTCATAGTACCAACAATGTGGGACCCATTATTCGGTAATATGATCGAGGAGCCCACTGTATACGGGGATATATACCGTGTGGATGATATGCAATACAACCCTTTCTCTCTCCCTCATTCCCTCCCATCCTACCCTCTCACCATCCTACTTCTTCTTTGATAAAAACGTTCTTTGGATCATCCCCGTATCCGGATATCGATTTCTATTGCAAATATTCTATTGCACGATGTAACAGGAAATTGTTATTAGATATCGATCTTTGTGTCTCTTTCACGATTTCGTAATTGCAATGACAATTATGAAAATGTTGTTAAAATAACAAGAAAAAAAAGTAAAAAGATTGAACTCCTCTTCCTCTCTTCCCCCCTGCCCCATAGAACGGTATATCAAACGAATAATAATGTAAATACTTATGGAACATACATTTCATCGGCTCCACCTTTACACATACACGGATACATACACGCACGCATACACACACATATATATATATATACATACATATATATTATCATAATCTCTATCTATGCAAATGACAGGACGCGATGTTTTCCAATTTGAAAACTTTCCATGGATCTTAACAGGTGGGTAAGAAAAAGAGACGGGGGATAAAAAAAAAAAAGAAAATTAAAAAAAGAGAAATAAAAACCTTTCCTCGTTGAAGTCTATTAAGTTCTCTCATTTCGTTTACGTGACGTATATCTAAGTATTTACGTTGTTATACTCGTTTAGACGGGTAGTCGAGAGAAGTTACGAGTACGTTGCACTTGAGTAAACTTACGTGGATTCGCAGGATTAACCTTCGCTCTCGCTTTCTCTCTCTCTCTCTCTCTCTCTCTCTCTCTCTCTCTCTCTCTCTCTCTCTCTTTCTCTTTCTTTCTCCTTCTTTTTCTTTTTGCGTATAGCAGACACTTTGACTTTCCTTATTCGTCGTATTTTAAACCGAGACGAACGCGAAAGAAGAAGACATACTTACACACATACACACATGCATACATACATACATATATATATATATATATATATATATATATACATACATACAAACATACATGCGCGGTAGGTAGACATCGAAAGACGGATATGCATGCGCCTGCATACTCGTCGCCACTCATCTCGAGACGTTTGCATCGTGAACTTGGTGTCGCATCCGCGTCCGCGTTCGCCGCGTCGTCGTCGCATCGTCTTTTGCAACGACTTCTCTCGGATATCTCTTTCTATCTCTCTCTCTCTCTTTCTCTCTCTCTCTCTATATATATATATCTCTTTCTTAAACGCGTCTCCTTGTTTCCACGAATTAGCCGATCGGGCGCTTTCGATCGATTACGCAGGCAATCAATCTCTCGATTGATCCATTTTATCGTTAAACAACGAGAGTCTCAATTCAAATTCTTCCGAAGTTATTCGTAGATTATTTTATTTTTTTATTTATTTATTTTTCATTGTGTCCGATTTTCATTATTATTATTATTATTATTATTGTTGTTGTTGTTGTTGTTGTAGACGTCGTCGTCGTTATTTATTTATTAATTTTCTACTTCCTTTTATATTCTCACGATTTCATCACGCGTAGCTTCTTATGTTCTTTCTTCTTTTTCTTTACTTATTTTTCATCCTTTTTATACGGCATCGATCAATATCAATTTTTTGTTTGTTCGTTTCTTCCTTTTATATATTTACATACGTACGTATAGTTAATAGATAGTCAATCGATCGCTTTCAAGTTTTACAGACTTTCCGATATTACTTATTAGATAATCGCGTCGCGATAGGATAATAAATGTCGTTAATAATTACCTCCAAGTAATAATATTGTAAACGTTGGGATACGTCGCGATATAACATATATCACGTTGATATATCAATCGCGATAGCGTTCAAATAGTGCGAAACGCGTTAACGTGGAAATATAATCATTTACTCTATAGGTTATTACGTACGTTTTACTAAACTACAGATTTATTTCCAATTCGTTTGGACATGTTTATCGTATAATATCCCGAAATTTTAATACCAAACGTAAATAAATATTTCGAACGTTCTATCGCACGTGTTTCTTAATTGGAAATGAGAGTACTTTATACGTACATACTTATATGTGTGTGTGTGTGTTGTGTGTGTGTGTATAGAAAAAGGAAAACACAAGGAAAAAATAAAGAAATAAATAAATAAATAAATAAATAGAAAAAGATATCCTTAACGACGGGCATTAATAATACGTTAAAAATACTGGCGCCATTTATAAGGAAGCCACTAATATCGAATCAGTCGGTAAACTCTCTACTTCATTCGCGGCAATATTCCGTTCAGCCAATTAGCGTTTGCTATTTGCTCATGGGCGTTATTAAACGATTAGAAGACATTTTATACCATCGAGGCTAATTGCGGGTTCTCGCGTTCGGATAAAGTTTATCGCGTCTCCGTTCGTTATTCAAGGTAAATCGATTCTTTGCGATACAGAGAGTCGCGATTACTTTCCATCGTGACGTATTATCGCGTTAAATACATCAATTAAAATCGAAAAAGGATATTGCCAATAAAATTTTTATCTCTAAAATCTAGTAATACATTATATTTTGCGGATCAATCCGTAAAGGTGGATCGTTCGAACGTATTGGCGTAAGAAATTTTTTACGATTCAATAAAATATTATATATATTTTCTGTTATTCTTTTTTATCGATAGAAATATTTTAAAAGTTTATATTATCAATACGGTTCACGTCGTATCGATAAAATTTATGTCGTGCGTTATTGGAAAAAAAAAAAAAATGTCCGTACGATCGTCGTTTCCGAACGGACAAATTGGACAAATCATTGATAGAAATATTTAATGTGTGACGAATTAATTTCGACTCTCGTTACGATGTACGACGACGAAAGAGTCGATGAGATAATATGCACAAAAAAGGATAAAAAAATAATAACAGAAAAGGGAAAAGAAATTGGATAAATAGGAGAATATATATGTATAATATATATACATATATACATACATACATACATACATATATATATATATATATATATATATATATATATATATATATATATAATGCATAATAAATCAATCGAGAGGTGGTCGTTAAATGCGTGGAAATTCACGCGAAAATTTCAATGCCCGTAGTCATTAAAGGGAAGGGCGTTAATGACGTGGTAATTACCAGTTACCGACCGCTAGAGAGACAATGGTGGTCGGACGGGTGCATCCACCGACTACTAATAGACCTGAGAGGAGAGTAGTCGTGTCGGGTTGGGGCGCGAAAACAAAGCCGACCATCGAGAGTGCGAAAGAAATGCAATTATCATTGATTTATCGCGACGTTCGTGGCATTCTTGGAACTCGTCGATCATCTCGACGTACGAATGAGAAAGAAGGAGATACTGAAATTGCACAATCATTTATTTTCTCTCTCTCTCTCTCTCTCTCTCTCTCTCTTTCTTTTTCTCTTTCTCTCTCTCTTTTTCTCTTTGTCTGCACTTTAGAATTATCGGCTTAACAAGAACGAATATAATTCATTATGCGCGCTTCAAGTTTGTTTTATGTTTAACATTAATTCGTCCCACACGCTGATTATTTACACGTACACGCGAATAAAAGAATTATATTTTAGAAAATTAATAATATTTAATAGGGATTAGAAATTAAAATTTATGAAAATTATGTACGCGAAGAAGAAAAGAGAGAAATTTGCGCGGCGATTATGCATGTGCGATTACCCATCGATATTATTTATATCGTATCGACGTCATTTGATTATATCATTCAAGAATAATATAACAAATAATAACAAATGATAATAATGACAATTGTAAATATTTTTTAAGGTTTAATGATATTATAAAGGAATTTGAAATTTTATCGCGTGAAATTATATTTGCAAATTAATTATTACAAATTAGCGCGACGTTGTATTCGATCAAATTTTTCTTGCAAACGTCACGAACAAAACATGTTATTTATGTACACTACTAATATCAGAAGTACGATATTTAAAAAAAAAAAATATATAATATGCAATTAAATAAAAAATTAGCACGTAGTTCGTAATCCGGAAAATTTACACGGCAGCAGACATGTATAATTCGTGCGACCATATCAGCGAACAATATAACACGTAATACGTCGGCATCACGCGTATTATACAAGAACGATATTTAAAAGGAAACAAAAAAAGAGAGAAAGAAAGGAAACGAAATAAAATTCGATGATATTAAAAAAAAGATCGTACGTATTAAATGAGAAATTATATACGCGATTAAGTAAAAAGAGTAAAAATAAAAAAAAAAAATAAAAAAGCAAACAAAGTTAGGACGCAGTCCGTAGTCCGGAAATTTGCACAGCAGGCATGGGTGAGCATGGTATCGATATAATAATGTGTCTTCCTCATCTGGCATCGTCGTAGGATCATTGACATGATGATTTAAACGGATGAGCGAGAGCGAGCGAGAGAGAGAGAGAGAGAGAGATATGCATGGGGAGAGACGATCGAGGTCACCGACACGCAATCACACGCTATTCCATGCATTGCAGTTGATGCAGCTGTTAATATACGAGCAACGCACACCATCCACACTGATTCCTCCTCTACCAATCTCATTGTTTAGTTTAATACAAAGCAAAAAATCAATGGAAAATTTATATTCGATCGGTTCTCCTCGAAACCGATCATAGACGATACTTTCTTTCTTTTTCCTCCCATTTTTGTTTCTTGTTTCTTGTTTTTTGTTGTGTTTCGTTTTTATTTCATCGAAACGATCGTACAACAATTCAAATTATTTATTTGACAATGTGTAATATTTAAACGTTATCGAATCTATCGAAAACGTAGAAGGAAGTGGCTCAAACGTGAAAGCTATCACGTACACGCATACGTATATATTATATACGTATATACATACATACATACATACATACATACACATACCTTCTTCGATTAACTCTTAACCGAGAAGGTTGATTGGATTTTCTTAGTTTACGACACGTCGTTTGCAACTCCAAACGTTTCTATTCCTTCGTTCCTGTCACCTTCTATCTTATGGATGCGACCTTTGGATGCTTGTCCATCGTTTCTATATGAATGCATTACTACGGCTCGCGATAGTAACAGCAATTGAATGTATCGATATGTTCGAAGACTCAACAACGCGATATACTGGGTGTCGAATGTTATTTAATCCTTGGATATTAATCAATGAACGAACTAAAAATTGGATCGAAAAGTATTCATCATCGAAATCGATTATTATTGTTACTTTTTCTTTTTTTTTATTTTTCGAAACTTTTTAGCTCGACGTTTTATTCGTTCGTGGTTCATTTTTCTTCTTCTTTTTTTTTTTCTTTTTTTGAAGTGCTTTCTATGTAAAAATAAAAGAATTAAAAATTAAATAGGGAGAAATAAGTCTTACGTTTTTAAAAGATAATGATTCACGTGGTATAAACTCTGTAAATATCGTTCTTTTGTATTATTAAGTAACCTATTAAATTTGTCAACGATATATTATATCTTCAATGTCATTGCCTTTGAAAACGATCGATTAGAACCAATTGAAACTTATGAGAAACTATATTGCCTGCACCCGGAAGCGATTAATAGATCTCGAATAAGTTACTTGGTAGGATTTATTGGATATGAGAGGTTTGAAATTTCAGAATGCGTTTAGAAAATATTCTTCTTCTTTTTTTTTTTTTTTTTTCTTTATTTCGTTGACCACAGTAAGACGACCATGAACGAACGAACGAACTTGTTATTTCTCTCTAGTCGTTTCGGTCTTTCATTTTTATTTTTTAATTTTTTATTATTCCTTATCCCCCTACCCCTCGAACTTGAGATTCGAATTCGCATGATCAATTCTATCTGTCGTTCCATTTAATATTCCCAACCGGTCGAATGATATAACTCGTAACGTCCATTTGGGAGGACGAGAGAGGCAAACGGTGCTAGAGACGACCCATCTAACTCGATTGAGAAAGACAGGAGAATTAAGGGTCTGGATTAATCCAATTGTCCTCCCTTCTCTAATTCAATTGTCGTAGAAATTAAAAATCAATATGTACATTTATACGATAAGTTATAATATGCGGGAGCGTACAGTCGGTATAAATCGTTTCTATGGCTTGTACCGGTTATCAGAGAAATATTTAGAGATACGAGATATTTCGATAAAGGTGGTCGGGGAGGGAGGCTGGGATTATATTAACGTGACTCGGATACGTACGGTTTCGAATTCGTAATCGATATCGAAGAGAGGACAAAATTTGCGTAGAACTTTTAGCTTCTGCTTCGATTGAACGGGTGAAGGTGGAGGAGGAGGAGGAGGAGGAGGAGGAGGAGGAGGTAGGGGAAAGTTTTGTAGACATCGAACCAATTAGGAAAGATTAAATATTGACAAGAACGTTTGAATTGAAAAGCAATCGATAATCGTAGACGTTTACGAAGAACTTTCTATTTTTGTTGTTTTGTCTAAGCTTGCAATATTCTCTCTCTATCTCTCTCTCTTTGGTTAACGCATAGATATGAGAGAGAGAGAGAGAGAGAATATACAGAGAGAGGTGAATAGCCTCTATCGTAGAAGCCGCTTGATTCTCGCTTAAGTAGATATGATTGAGGAGGGCCGCTGCTATAGGGTGGATCAATGAGTTAGTAACAATGAGTATGGTCGGGCCATGAAACAAACGTTCAATCAAAAGCTGCCTGGGGATGATCCGTCCCCGGTATATATACGTACGCATATAAAGAAACGATTTAATTCGATCGAGAGAGTCCACAACCACCACCATCACCCATCAGGTGCATCATCGTATCTGGACAGTCGGTGGCAGATGCGTTTACGAACGTCTTGGTTCGATGATCGATCCTATCGATCGAGCGATTCCACCTTCCGAAAGGACAATGCACGGTTAAAATACAATAGAATGGTGGGAGATCACTGACAGGAGATTTATAATATTGTTTCTTTTGTTTCTTTGTTGTTTTTCTTATTTTAATTTCTTTTTGTTTTTTTTTTTTTTTTGTTTAAGCCAACGTTCCGACAAGAAGAAATTCTTTAATTCGTTCTACGCGCTTTAGACGACGACGACGACGACGACGACGACGACGACGAATGATTTATTGCAACGACGATTCAGGGGAACGTGTTTATACGATTGCCGTACGTATTTCGATGAAATTATTCCGTTCGACGTGATAAATGTAAAAGGGAAATTTTCTACGCGGTAGATTTGTCGCCACGAAGACGATCGTAATATTTCACATTTCAAATACTACGTATGATTTTTATTAACAATATATACGGCGTTCGAGAATATTTCAAACGATCATTTTGAAATTGTTATTTTGAATATAATAAAATATATAATAGTAAGTTATTATGTACACGCATATATATATATATATATATATATATATATATGTATATAGAACGAATTGAATACAACAAAAATTGTAATATTCACTTACGTATCATTTACAATTTAATGTATCATCGTCATAATCAACGTATATAAAAATTCTACGTACTCGTTTTACCAAACAAAATTTTAATACTCAATATTTTTCATCCTTTCACAAATCATCGTTTCAAAATGTATATGTGTGTGTGTGTGTGTGTGTGTTCAACGCTTAACGAAACCATGCGAGTACTCGTTCTCACCGAAGTGCGAGCGAGAATAAATAATAAATAATCTCGTGAGACTTGTATACCGAGAGTCATAAGAGTAGAAACACTCGCGGAGCTTACTCAAGAGGGTCGTTTACCTCTGGATGAAATTTCACGGTAGGGAATGTATAATCGTACACATACATAAGCACCGGGCGTGCACGCGCGCTCGACCGCACGTTAAATGAAGAAGCTGTTATATGCCTTAATGGGTTCAACCTACTAAAAACAGATCGTTCTATATTTCTCCCGATTTTTTTTTTTTCTTTCTTGGATTTTTCTTTCTCTTTTTCCCCAGCCCCCTCTACCCACAAAAAAAAATTTTGATTTATCGTACACGAACGGTATATACAAATAACGAATTCGTCGTTAGCAAGAAATAAAACACATATTCATATAAGTCGCCTGACACTTGGTTAAATTAATCATGAATTTACGTACGTTTTCCATAGAAAATTGAAAACGGAGAAGGAAGAAAGAATGAGAGAGAAGAAGAAGAAGAAGAAGACGAAAAAAAAAAGAGAGAAAAAGAAGTCGAAACGAAATTGATCCAGAAGGAGCTACGCAAAAGGGAAAGGATAAAGATGAAAAGGTACGAAGAAATAAAAGAAAAAAATTCGCTATAACAATTGCGGCGACGAGAAGTAACGAAAAGTAATAAAAAAAAAAAAAGAAAACTGAAAGAAAAAACTCCGTTCGAAGAAGGGACGGAAAATCGAATAAGATTCTCTCGTGAAATAAATGACATGAAATAAATAAAATATCAGAAAGAAACCAAAAAAATAAAGAAGAGAGAGAGAGAGAGAGAGAGAGAGAGAGAGAAACATTACCGTCGACTTTGTAAGAGTCGAGATTCATTTTGCAGTTTCTTCTTTTGACTTTTTTTTTTTTTTTTTTACAAAAGAAAACGTCGGGACGTCGTAATAAGCGAATATAACCGATTCCGTTGGATCGTTCCGCCGGCCCCATTCCCTCCCACCCTCCCTCCCTCCCTTGCCATTTGCCACATCCAGTGGTAAGCATCAAACGACACCCTCCCGCCAGCACTCCGCTCCACTCCAGTCCACCTCGGCCCGGGCCGGCTCGGTACCACGGGCTGACTCTCGTTGGATGTTTCCGTGAGGTTAAGTGCACCCAGGCGTGGGTTGCGGCTTCGTGTCATGTTAACCGGGTGATATGTCCCTCTACGTTGGAAGTAGACTTGTGGGACTCGCGCGATAAAGGAGCGAGTGGGTTGTCGTTAGGGAAAGGCTCCTCGAGAACGAGTAACTGAGTTGGTGTAAGTGAGTAAGTAAAGTTTATATATTCGAAAGAGAGAGAAAGAGAGAGAGAGAGAGAGAGACGGACAGAAAGATAGAGATAGAGAGATAGATATATAGAAAGAGAGAGAGAGAGAGAGAGAGAGAGAAGTCAATGAGTGGCACGTGCTAATGAAACGCGACAACCAACGCAAAGTCATGTCCGATCGCGTGGCGACGGACGCCAAGAGCAGCAAACCGCCCTGCCTGCCTCCTGCAGGTTGCTCGATCGTGACGGCAGGACGATGAACGGGCGAGCATGTAATGTCCGATTATGCACTTGATCGAGGAGAGGTGATCTCGATAATAATCGCCGAAAGCTATCATCGAAAGATAATCTCGTGTAAATTATAATTCCCTTGGCAATGATTGTTTTTCTTTTTCTTTCTTTTCTTTCTTTCTTTTTTTTTTTTATTCATCATCATCGTCCTCGTGTATCTACTAACGCGTTCTTCTTCTTCTTCTTTTTTGGTTTTATTTTTAATCCCACCGTAAGCAACGAGACGTACGTAGTCGTAACGAGCAACGAGATTAATATTGCTACGACGAACAATATCGCGGAACGTTGTTTAGCGAGGGTGTTTAACCCGATTAGACCGAACGCGGGACCCGACCGCGCCTTTGTTTGTGGAAAAGATTCGCGAGGAAACGTGAAAAATTCTAGTTGGCATTGGAAGACCCATAAAGGCTCGGTCGTCGTTCGTAGAGAAAAGAAAGGAATGAAAGAAAGAGGGGGAAAAAATTAACGAAACAAAACGGAGAAACTTTTTCTAGGAAGAGTACAAGAAAATAAAAGGAGACGAAGAAGAAGTAAAAATAAAGAGAGAGAGAGAGAGAGGGCAAAAAACTGTAAGAGACCGTACAGTATGTAACTAGGTATATCGAACTGTGTCGTTGTCCTGTTTCATTAGCAGCCGTATACCCATTGACGAGTTCGTTACTCCGTTCATTCAGTGTCCTAGCGAGAGGCAGGTCACTTGCCTCTCTCTCTCTTTCTCTTTCTCTCTTTCTATCTATTTATCTCTCTCTCTCTCTCTCTCTCTCTCTCTCTCTCTCTCTCTCTCTCTATTGGTCTCTGTAAATACAGACACACCGAGCAAGAGTGAGCGAGCGGAGTCGCCGTTCCAGACACAAAAGTCAAGGAACCTTTGGAATAGCATAAGCCGCTCTCGCCAATTGCCGTCACCACCGGCAGCACCGTGTGCCCGTAACAGTCCGCAACGGTTCCGCGGTATCTGTGGTCGCTCGATCTTCGACTTAAAAGACTCTGAGAGCTAAAAGCCCTGCCGAACGAGTACTACTACTCATCCATCTCACCCCTCCTACCCTACCCCCTTCTATCTCCTCCTTCCCATCCTTTTCTCTGTCCTTCTCATCCTTCTCATTCTCCTCCTCCTCCTCCTCTTCTTCTTCTTCTTCTTCTTCTTCTTCCTCCTCCTCCTCTTTTTCTTCCTCGTCTTTTTCCACCTCCTCTTCTTCTTCCTCCTCATCCTCGTCCTCATCCTCATTCTCATGCTCCTCTCATCGTTTTACAGTCTTTATCGTGACGTCGGCCCAATCAGTCATTTCCTTTTACAGCTTCCCTTTTCCTTCCTTTTTGCTTTTGCTTTGGTTTTTGTTTTTGTTTTTGTTTGCTTCCTTTTTTTTTTTTTTCGTCACTCTCTTTATATACTTTCTTTTCTTTCCCCCTCGCTCTTTACCGCTCCTTCCTCTGTTTTTTGTTCTTATTTCTCTTTTCCTTTCTTCCTTTCTTTCTTTATTATCACCATCATTATTTTCATCGTCGTCGTTGTTATTGTTGTTGATAATAATGTATTCGACGTAATTCTTTTTTTATTTATTTTATACTTCTGTCATCGTCGTTGTTATATCGTGCAGCCTTGTTAGAAATTGATTATATATTTATCTTTTTATCGTACAATTTTTTCTCGCGCATATCATAATCTCTACAATAACATTGTTTTCCTTTTTATCGTTTTATTCCTTCCCATCTAATAGTTACAATTTCTTTCTTCATTCATTCATTCATTCATTCATTCATTCATTCATTCATTCATTCATTCATTCATTCATTCATTCATATCACTCTCTCTCTCTCTCTCTCTCTCTCTCTCTCTCTCTCTCTCTCTCTCTCTCTCTGATCGTTCTTTCCAATTTGAGATAATAAAAAAATACATTCCAATTAACTGCACGGTACTACATTAATTCGAATTAATTCAATAACTTTAGAACGAGATCTTGAACGAGGTCATTCCTTTCTTTTTTATCCTCAACCTCGACGTCCACTACGCGAGAATATGTTTGTCAAAATTTGTCCCCCCTCCCCTTCGTACGACGAAGTGCACAAGTATATATGTATGTATGTATGTATGTATGTATGTATGTATGCATGTATGCATGTACATTTGCACGCGTCCGGAGATCACGAGTGAGATATTTCGCGACATCTCGTGCGTTCCCTTTCCAAAGGGTTTTAGGTGGATGAGAGGAGGATTGGTCGGAGAGAGAGAGTGGGGGATGACGGTCTGTCGGTGGAGGGGAGTGGCGGGAGGATACAAAATGAGATCTCTCGAGCAAGAAAAAAAAAATAAACACGGTAAAAATAAAAGAGAATAATTGAAGGAAGGAAGGAAGGAAGGAAGGAAGGATGGAGGGAAGGAGGGAGGAACGTGGGAGGATAAGAAAACAAATAAAAAAAAATAAAAACAAAAAAAAAAAAAGAGATCGGTCCAGTCCGGTGAAGTCGAGTCGAGTCCAAGTCCGAGTACAATCTGGTCCGGTCCGGTCACGAAACTTCAAAGTTCCCGGCATGGGAACGATGGTTCGAGGTTCTGGGTCGGAGTTAAGAGACTCCACGTTGTAACAACGAAGAGATCGGGAGTGACTCGTTTGGACTTCTACGGCGAAAGATCGAGTGACAAGCGAATACGCCGACAATTTGCATACCCGTTCGTTACAATCACGCCCTCGTGCCGCGCGAAAGTCATCGCTCGTTAACGAGACGTCCCTTAGTAACGAAATGCTCTCTCTCTCTCTCTCTCTCTCTCTATCTATCTCTCTTTTTCTCTATCAACGTTTCTCTCTCTTTCTCTCTGTTTCTAACAATTCGTCTAATCCGATCCTGAGATATACGTAAATCGATAGCAACAACTAATTTTTCTAATTAGATTCTGATCAATTTGTTTGTTTTGTTTCATACGATAACAGCGAGCACATCTTCGTCTTTTTTATCCCCTTTAATGTCCAATTGATCGACGAATAAGTTGGATAATAATAATAAGTGAGAGAAGCTTTTAGAGAATTATTGCGATTATATAGGATCGATTTGTAAGGATCGTCGTCGTTGTGTTTTATAGTTATTGTTTTTATGATTGATTGATTGATAGGCATTGCATGATAAATTATAGTGAAATGTATCTTATTCGATTAAAAAAAAAAAAAAAAGAAGAAGAAGAAAAAGAGAAAAAAAAACACGCACACACGCGCGAACATATTTATGTACGTATGTATGATATTAAATACACCATAAAAATATTGATTCAACGTACAATACACGCTACGAGAGATAACGCAAATATAAAAGGAATACCATAATGCTTAAAACCTCGCGCTTATTCGTCGATCGAGTAGATTATAGACAAAAAGAAAAAAAAAAGAAAAGAAACAAGAAAAAGAAAAGAAAGAAAGTTGAAATGAACGTACCAAGAATCGATATAAGGAAGATTAACATTTTTCAACAACGTCGTAATATTTAAAAGGAACCACGTAGAGGACGAATAAATATGGAAGAATAAAGGAGGAGGAAGAAAATATATTGAAATAGGTTTCGTCTGGTAAAAATTCTCTCTTTCTCTCCCTCTCCCTCTCTTTCTCTCTCACACGTTAATACAGTAAATTTTTCCGCGGTAGTACGTACTCCGGGCGACAAACACGAGTGGTAATTCAGTTCGCGAGACGACGTCGAAAGAGAGAAAGAATTTTGAATAGTCATCGTGGTAGGAAGTGGCCACTCGTCGATGGCGCGGGTATATCTCGCCCACGCCTTTTTCTCTCTCTCTCTCTCTCTCTCTCTCTCTCTCTCTCTCTCTCTCTCTTTCTGTACTCCTAGGAAATTTCAAGTTCGTCGTCGTCTATTCGGCTTTGTACGTCGGTCGTTTTCTCATAGAAGAAGAAGAAGAAGGAGAAGCCTTCGTTGCTCGGTAAATCATATAAGCCGTATACGTAAAAGTCCGCCGGGAGAACTAAGGAGAGGCAAAAGAATAAGAATACGAATATATACGAATATACGAAGAAAATATATTGGTATGAGGGAGGAGGAAGAGTGGCTGTTACGGCAGCTGACGCGGCTTGAACCAGAGAAGTCATTCTTATGAAAGAAACTTCTTGACGAATCACTATTACCGCACGTCGCAATAGAAGAGACGAGAGAATTCAAGAAGCAAGATGAAACAAGAAGAAGTGAGAGGTAAGAGGAAGAGCCTTAAGGATAAAAAAAAAAAAAAAAGAAAAAGAAAAATGAAAACTCACCGAATCCCATACGAACTTCCTCCTCGTCGTCGCTATCGATGTGCTTGATACCGGCAACCTCGAAGCTCCTTGCGCATTGATCCTTCCTCGATTTATTATTGATCATAGAAGTGGAAGATGAGGACGCGAGGACGCAATCACACTCGTCCTCGGCGCCGTGTTCGCCGCAGGCGCAATCCTCGCCGGCGCACTTGCATCCGAGCAAGGGATCGTCCGTGTCAATGTTCCTGCAGGCGGGACATGGAAACGTCAGATCATCGAGGGAGACCCTCTCGATCTTTCGTTCGACCGTTACGAGAAGATTGGCTATGTACGTCGGTAATTCCTCGTCGGTAACGTCCTCGAGGTGCCGTGCTTTTTGGAGACGTTGTTGATGTTCCTCGAGTTGTTCCTTCCTCGTTCCTTCCCTCCTTGTATCGCATTCCTCCATGGCAACGAGTTGTTCCAACCTAAGAGGACTCTTTAAATCCTCCGGTGCTATCGGTCTGCTTCTTGTCTCGCATCTACCGCTCTCCTTCCACTTTTCCATCGTAACGATGGGCGTTATCACTTTCGAGCACCTTATCAATTTTCCCGAGATACTACTTGTCGACGACGACTCGAAACCCGACTCGCTCGATTCCTCTTGTATTTGTTTTATTTGTTGTTGTTGTTGTTGTTGTTGTTGTTGTTGTTGTTGTTGAGAATATTTCTCGAAGGAAACCTCGTTATCCTCTATATCGTTTTTCCAACAAATAACGTTAGACGCCGAACTAGATTTCATAACCGGCGTCATAGCCGTAAACATCGTATGCCCAACATCGGACTCGTTTTCTTCCTCTTTGACGACCTTCGATCTATCCTCCTCTTCCTTGTTATTAGTTTTACCAGTTTCACGCGACCTACGACGAGCACGGGTTACCGTCAATGTCGCGCTCGTACTAGCACCGCTATTCGGGTTTGTACTCGTCGTCGACGTCGTCGTCGTCGTCGTCGTCGTCGTCGTCGACGTCGTCGTCGTCCCCGTAGCCGTCGTCGTCGTCGTCGTCGTCGTCGTCGTCGTCGTCGTTGTCGTCGACGTCGAACCGTGCTGAGTTTTTCGCGATGGCTCTCGCCAATCCATAAACTCGTCCTCGCGCTCCCAACCGAGGATCCCTGGGGCCCTCATCGACGTTGCTCGCCAGATCACTGCTATCTGAAATATCAATAATTTCATCTTCATTTGTAAGTGAATCGTTGCACGAGGGAATCTATCTTGTCGTCTGCGTGATCTTTCAATTATTTTACGTCGTACGGTAGAAGGAAAAACAAAAAAAAAAAGAAGAGAGAGAGAGAGAGAGAGAGAGGGAGGGAGAAAATATCGACGGAAAGAATTTCAATAATTATAAAGGATGTATACGTAATAATTTTGATATCTATGTACGTTTACGTGTGTATTTATGTTATAGACGTTTTAAAATATATCATTGTATTGATTTACATTTATTTCATTCGATCGGCCTTATAGTTACGGTCGGAATCAGTTAATTCAATTTGTTTTTCTTTTTTTTTTATTATATAAGATACTAAACGCAGTGTTTTTCTTTTTATTTAGGTACAAGGTATTGAAAATTTATTTATTGGTTAACTCGATACAAAAAAGAAAAGAAAGGAAAAATTGTGTAAATTATCATTACTAATACGATTTTATTCATCAAGATCATTCATTAATACGACGAACATACATTTGGTAATTCTCTCTCTCTCTCTCTCTCTCTCTTTCTTTCTCTTTCTCTCAGATAAAAATGAATACCAATACAGTATATACAATATATATACATAAATATTAACGATCCTCCTATTAATACATAAAGAAACGACACTCGAATATTCTCTATTGTTCGATTAGATCCGCTTAGAGCAAGATGCTTCGGGAGAGGAACGATCATCGCTAAGGAACGTTAGGAATCCTCGACACCACCTCGACGTCCGGGACCATCCTTCGCGACGAATACGCGCGAACAAAAAAATGAAAAAAGAAAAAAACAAAAGGAAAAAATAAAAAAGATAAAGAGTAAAAATAAGAAGGAAGAAGAGAGACGGAAGAAAAAAAAATAAATAAAGAAGACGACGGTTGGAAAGAAGGAAAGAGAAATAAGAAAGAAAGGGAGAAAGAGAGAGAGAGAGAGAGAGAGAGAGAGAGAGAGAGAGAGAAAGAAGAGGATGGAAAGAAAAGGGACGTGACTCACCTCGACGGTATTCCGCTCGACGATTTCAACAGCAGCAGCAGCAGCAGCAGCAGCGGCCACGGCACCGCTCGACAAAGTGCTCGCAGTTACGGCTGCACTCCGCACGCAGAGGTAACATTCCCCGAGTCTTAGTGCCGAAGCCTCGAGCTCGCCCAGCTGGAGGACAAGGGCTCTCCCGCCTATCGTAAGTGGCCAACCTTCGGGTACCACTAATTCATTACCCTGCAAAATCCGTTAACGATATTAAGTTTTAATTCGATCGGTATTTCATTACTTTGATAACTTAATATATATATATATATATAATCGTTAAACGAGTCGAACGTTAATTTCCATTCGACGTTTCACTCGTTGTCGTTATATCGGTTATTATCGTTAAAGATCGTTTAAGTCCCTTCGAACTTGTTTATTTCGATTCGTTAAATCATCCCCCTCCATCCTTCCACACCCAACCATTTAAAATTCGTTAACGATACTTCAAGACGATTCTCGTTAATTAATTCACTGCTAAATCGTTAACGATCTCAAGTTAATTCGATTGTTTATTGTAATTCGTTGATTGTAAAAATACTTTTGAAAACGACCAATCGACGTTGATTCGATTAGATCGATAATTTAGTTCATTAAATCTAGATAATCAATAGAGGATCATAAATTAATTCGATCGATCGTATCATTTGTAAATCTAGAAAATCGTTGGAGGATTCTAAGATAATTCGATCGTTCTTTAATTTCATTGATAGTCTTTGAAATTTTTGGTAATCGTTGACGTAATACGCGAACGTATCATAATCCGTTGTATAACATGATTAATATGATTTCGTCATCACGAATAGAGATCTCAACGGTAAGATAATGCGATAACGCAAAAACGTAGATACCACGTCTTAAGAATGATCTTTGATTTATTCGAGAATCAATTATGCTTAATTTCGATCATTGTAGCGTAACGTAAATGTCGAACATTACGTTAAAAAATATATATATATATATATATATATATCTAATAATTAAAAAAAATTCCAAATTGGCGGGTGACAAAAGAAAAAAATTGTATATCATAAGATAGAATCGATTCTACGCACGTATGAAATTTTCTATTCTCTAATATATACACTCTATAAATTCTGTACAAAGTTAGACAATCGAGTTACTTTGAAATGCATTATTAATAACGTTGATTCAAAGGTAATCGGAGTTTCGAGGAAGGGAAAGAACGAAAGGCAGATTAGGGCGAATTCCCGAGAGGTTTCGTTCTCTCTCTCTCTCTCTCTCTCTCTCTCTCTCTCTCTCTCTCTCTCTCTCTCTCTCTCTCTCTCTCTCCTTTATCCCCTACCCTACGCTGACGAGTCGGAATGCGACTGGAATTTAATCGGATTCAAATAGTGTTGCACGTGCGCAGTACAAGAAAGAAAAAGAGAGAGAAAGAGAGAAAGAGAAAGAGAGATAAAGAGAGAGAGAGAGAGAGAGAGAGAGAGAGAGGAGAGAGAACCAAGTTGGAATGTATAGCCCTGTTAGTACCCACGCCGGACGAGTACCTTCGAAAGGCGCAGCAAAGACACCTTACGCTTCGTAATGCTTTGTAATGCATCGCCCACGTGCGTCCTCCTATGTATGGCACGCAAGCAATTAGACTAGAAGAAAGTAGACACCCTATGTGTGATAAGTCCCTCTCTTAACCAAAGTTCCTAACATTCCATTATGACAAAGGTCGTCGACTATATCGCACCCTGCTCCTCGCCCGACTAGTTCGAGATCTCTTCCTAAAATCTCGTCGTACGGGTCGATAGTATTTTCGTTTGTTACGTTTCAAAGAATATACCGTCGTCTCAATTCGGCAAGGCTTTTGATTTTTTTTATTAGAAATAAAAAAAAAAAAATAGGGAAAAAAAGGAGAAGAATTTAAATCTATTTTACGATAGAAACATCGTTCGAGATAATTGTTATTATTATGGCTAAAGATATTAACGTTTATTAAATAACGATCCAATTGTTTTCCTTATATACACGCACGTATATACAATTTCATTTACGAATTAAATTGTATATTTAATTGTATATTTAATTATTGATTAAAGAAACATAGATCGAATCGAGAACGTAGGTTTTATCGTTCGAGGATGTTCCGCAAAGTAAAGTGAATTAAAATAAAATAAATAAATAAATAATTGAGTTAACAAGCAAGCAAAAACACTCACACCGTCGTTCGGGAACTTAATTAAGGTGTGCTTCTTGACGACGACGCGTTTGAATATAACGTACGTAGGTAGAGAGACAGAATTCGAGATAGTAAGATTCCAAGTATTTATGTATGTATGTATCTATGTAAATATATATATATATATATATATATAAGTATGCGTGCCGAAGCATTAGCCGTCGCGTGTCCGTGTCAGTGTCGCGTGCCGTGCGTCTGAAGACGCACGCACGCACACACACACACACATACTAACCAACCAACCAGCTAAACCAACCAATCGACCAAACCAACCAACCAACCAACCATTTTCCCTTCGCGTGTTTTCTACTTCGTCCTATCCTCTTTTCCTAATCGTCGTCAGCTTGCTAACGTGCATGAGTCCTCTCGAGTAACAACAACAGGAACTGGCCCAGATTCCTTAACTCTGACCTTATTCATACTTAGCAAAAAGTGTGTAACTGTGTTATAATCGATGGAAATATACGAGAAAGTTTGAAATTGAGATTTCTTAAAGTGCTAACTCTATCTCTTTAATCGTTTTCATTTTGTTATTTTTATTTGTCCTTTTTTTTTCATTTCGTCATATCAATCAGGTTTTAAACTCATCTGAAAGGTTCGATCGGTATAACGAAATCGCGTAAAAGTAATCCCACATTAAAGTAGTCGCTTTTGACTTCGATAATCTCCGATATATTTGCATTCGAAGATATTTTTGGTCCTCACCTGTTACTCCTCCCCGTTCTCCCCCACACAAACCCTTCTCTCTCTCTCTATCTATCTATCTATCTCTCTTTCCACTGCTAATTTTAAACCAGCGTTTTCCCTTACGACGAAATTGGCCAACGTCGTAACGTCGTTCCCCTGGGACACTTTTATAACAATTATGCAAATTACAATATTTGTTTGTTATCGATTTGAATAAATAAAAATTCAAATAGTTATACTGGATCATTGTAATGTTATCGAGGTGTATAATATTCGGCTATTCGGAAATTCTGAATTTCCAGTAGAAATCTTAATTGATCTTAATTAATCTTAATGAACGTATTTCGATTATTTATGTACTTTTTTCTTTTTTTGGTAATCATTTTTAACGTTCAACGTTCGACGACTATAACGATCCTTAATATGGATAAGGGATAACGAATCAACTATGCAGTCAATCGACTTTCAATATTTCAACAAATCCGACCTCTATTAGACGTATCCATCGATCTATTCATCGATCTATCCGTGTCTATGCATCTATCTAACTTAAATAACGAATAACAATATGTCATTCGATTAAATTCGTGGTAGATACTTCGGTGCAGTCCAATTTTGATATACGGTTAAAGTGAATTTTTTAATGAGACCAATAAGAAGTTATCCAGTATCATACTGTTATCTAATCACCGATAAACGAACATAATTAAAGTGATCGTATCACATCGTAGAACGACATGTATATATTTTTATAATTCAAAGAAATATAGAATCGAAAATTTATGTTCGAAGGCGTCGAAAGATGATCGTCCAGGTGGTGGTCGTCCACGTCGTACTTTTTCAATTTTTTTCTTTTCTTTTCGTGTGTGTGTGTGTGTGTGTGTGTGTTTTTTTTGCTTTTCCTTCCGTTCTTTAGTTCTATGGCATTGCAACGAGCGTGTTTATGATGTTGCCCGGATAAGAAACACGGCCGTCGCCGTCCGTCACTTGGGTGTCTCATTAGTGGCGAACCTCTTCGCAAAAGACGTATCTGTCCCGAAACTAAGCTGACTTTCACTGCCCGTCCTTCTGATTTATCGTCGGAATGTCCTTCGATTTATGTCCCGCCTCCGCATTGCGAATCTTGCGCTCTCGACTTCTTCTTCTTCCACTTCGTCTTCTACTTCGTCTTCTTCATTCTCTTCTTAAACGAACGACTTAGAATATTCGCAAAACGTGTTCGCGTTTATACGCGCCAAACATTATTCTTTATAAATCTTTGAGGTGTTAATTAGACGATCGTTAGAGAAGATAAACGATGAATTTATAATGGTTTAAAATATTTATTTGAATATAGCTCGGTTATCGTGATAGGAAAGATCGACGTTTATTTCATTAAATTATTGATACTTTCTAAAATGTTAACTTTATAATCGGGCACGCATGCATATATATCTTCTAGATCTTGATGATACGTTGATCAATCTAGATCTTTTCTCTCCCTCCCTCTCTCTCTCTCTCTCTCTCTCTCTCTCTTTCTCTATCTATCAATCTCTCTTACGAAAGGCGAATATGCTTGTTAAGATAAGGATAAACAACGTACAACGGGACATTGTTTGGACGTGATCGAAATATAATTGTGTGTAATAAACGATTAAAAGATAGACAGATAGATAGATAAATAGATAGATAAATAGATAGATAGAGAGATAGAAAGAGAGATATGGGGAGAGAAGGAAGGTGATGATTTGCAATGATTCAACGGATGTTATGTCGATGTGACAGACGTGTCGGTAAGTTTTGACGAGAGCTCGTTAATCGTTTAGTTCGAAGTACATCTACCTGCATAAATCTACCTGCATACGTACGTACATACGTACATATTCATCCGTAGTCGATATTACACGTGCGAGAACGAGTCGATCGACGATGAGTAAGAGAAAAAAAATTACGTAAGTGTGTAAGTAACTATGCATGTACCATGAGTCTTTTTTAACATCCAACCAGTGCGACACCTTAACACACACACACACACACACACACACACGCGTACATATGTACATATGTATTTATGCATGTATGTATGTATGTATGTACGTACGTATACGTATTTATATATGAACGTTCTAAGATAGAATAAAAATACGCAAAAGTCGAGATACGATGAAAGTCGATAAAGACTGATTTCGATTTGTTTCGATACTACCATATACCACTTGTTTTATCTGCGTTACGAAGAGAGAAGAAGAGAGAAGAGAAGAAAACGAAGAGGGTAGAAGATAGAAGAGAAGAGAAGGGAAAATATGAGTAAGAAGGAATAAAAGGGAGAATAAAAATATTTAAAAAAGAATAAATAAATCAATAAATACATACATAAAAAAAAAAGAAAAACTGGCCAGCAGCAACAACGGCAGCTACCAGAGCACATGGTCGTGTACGCATTCGCGATCAAATTAATCGGCATGACATCGTTACTTCGTTCACGACCACGGACGTCTTTCACTTTACCTAGGCAGTCTTCTCTCTTTCTTTTTGCCTCTCTCTCTCTCTCTCTCTCTCACTTTCTTTCTTGTTTTTTTTATTTATTCATTTACGAAACAAGCAAAGAGAAAAAAGAGAGAGAGAGAGAGAGAGAGAGAAATCACGCGTACGAATAAAAAAAAAAAACGACAGAATAAATAAATAAATAAAAGATATAACGAATATATAATAATTACGTTTAATGGATTTAACTGTTAAATATATCGTGTATAATAAATTCTAATATTCTATACGTAGCACACGTTGGAAAACATTCAAATTGCTCGAGGGTCAATGGAAAATGATCGAAACACGAAGGGGAGGAGAATGCGTGGCGTGAAACGCTACTCTAGCCTCTCTTTTGCGTCTTCGACGATAAAATCCCGTGAACATAGGCTTTGAAATCTCTCTCTCTCTCTCTCTCTCTCTCTCTCACTCTCTTTCTTGATTTCGCTCGCTAGCTCGTGGCGCGTAGAACCGTAGAGAGCTCGAGAGCACGGCTCGTTTAAAATGCAGATTAGAGGGACCTTATAGGCCTTAGGCCTTAGGCCGCAACCGTGGCCGTGGCCTGAGCCGCAGCCGCAGCCGCAGCCGCAGCCGCAGCCGCAGCCGCAGCCAATACGGTCAACGTGTCTCGCAAAGGCTCCTGCGAAAGCCGTGAAAACCGAGAACGAAACTTTTCAAACAATTTCGAAACTACTCGACGTTCCGATTTGCATCGTGAACCTAACACCTCCTCCTATCTAACCCACCTCCTCCTCCTCCTCCTCCTTCTTCTCCTATGTACCTCCTGCCATCCTCCGTCACCCTCACCACCCCTTATTTCTCTCAATAATACGGTTTTGATAGCATAAAAATTATTCTTTTTGTATTATTATTGGAACATTTTTCTTTTTTTTTTTTTTTTTTCTTCTTTGTTACATATATATTATTCCGTAAAAATAATTACACGTTGGCGTGAATATTTTTTGCTTTATGTTTGTTTCATTGAAATGATGAAGGAACGATTTTTTTCTTTCTTTTTTTTAATAATAATAATAATAATAATAATTATTATTATTATATAAAACATGAACCATAATCATAGGATAATAATGAATAATTATTATTATTGCTTTTCAATATAGTCTTGCAAAAATAAAAATTACATAGTAATGATGATGATAATAATAATAATAATAATAATAATAATAATAATAATAATAATAACAATAATAATAATAATGATAACGTAATAATTTTAACGCGAAAGTCAACGTTATGAATGAATAAAAATGAAAATGAAAATGATAAAAAGAAAAAGATAAAGGAAATAATAATAGATTAGAAGGAATGTGTGTGTGAGAGAGAGTGAGAGAGAGAGAGAGAGAAGGTAGAGTTGAAAATAAGCAATCAATTAATCAACAACAAGAACGCAGAGTGATAGAACTCTGTAATGAAACCTATTCTTGGTTTTGGCAAATCGATCGACGGATCTATGGATCGATCGATCGATCGGAAACAACGAAGTCCCGTAAAGTCAATGAAGAAACTTCGACGAGTTAAGATCCGGAATGGGTAGGAGAGACTCGGTTCCATTTAAAGAGCAATAAATTACTGCCAAGTCAGACACGTCCGCTGCGTTCTTCTGGCAACGGTTAACAATAAAGATTCGTGAGGCAAAAGACGAACGTCGTTGAATCGTCCCTCCGTACGGATTTCTCGTGGTTGTGTCGAGCGATTGGTGGATCAAGTTCAGGAAAGGTCGATCTCTCGAATGGCGAAGCGTACCGGCGATAAAACGATATCTCTCTCTGTCTATCTATCTATCTATCTATCTATCTATCTATCTATCTATCTCTCTTTCCTCGTTTTCACAATTTCTCTCGTCCCTTACGATGGCTCGTAGAATTACGAGGTCGATCGGCACAAAGCAACAACGCGTATCTTCTTATTTCTCATCGTCTCGTCTCGAACGTTAATTAGTTAGTTAGTTTAATTCTTACGAATAATAGAAAGCACTCGATGCCGCGAATGAGAGAGAGAGAGAGAGAGAGAGAAAGAGAGAGCTTTCGAATTCTAAATAGCGTCTGAATATTTTATTGTTTATATCTATCGACGAAAATTATAACGAATCTAACAGGTTCGTCGAGATTAACTGAGTACAAAGTTTCTTTTTATTTCTATCTTTCGAATACTTTCGAATTCGTTTTGTTTTTCTTTTTTTAAATAGAGTCTAAAAACTGTCGACATAGTTTTGACTATAACTTCCTTTTTATACACGGTGGTATATATATATATATTTTAACGTCGATTAAATCCAAACGAATTTGCTTTCTTGCGGATACTTTCGGGTTTGTTTTTCTTTTTTTTTTTTTTTTTTTTTTTCTTAAAAAAATCGAGCCTAAAAACTGTCGACATCGTTTTCCACTGCTCGAGCTTCGATTTTTATACACGGTGTGATATATATTTTAACGTCGATTAAATCCAAACGAATTTGCTTTTTTGCGGATACTTTCGAGATATATCTCGAACCGTTATCGCTTCGAAAATATATTGTAACACGTTCGTCGATTGACTCCAAACGAACAAAACAAAAAAAAAAAAAAAGAAGAAAGAAACAAAACGAAAATTTCATTTCTTTTTATTCTTATTTTTTTGTCGTTGCTTTCTTCGTATTAGTATAAAAATATTATTAGAAATACTGCGTGTTGTGTATGCGTGCGTGTGCGTATGAACCACAGCGAGTTATCAAAAAATTACCAAAAACGAACGAAGTAAAACCAGTTTGCGGTAGCGTTCGACTACCGATCGAATATGACGATAAGAATTAAAGAAACTGAGAAAGAAAGAAGGAAAAAGAAAAAGAAAAAGAAAAAGTTGAGAAGTATGTTGTGCGTAGGTGTTAACAGAACGCGAGCTCAGCAACATAATTTCGTTACGTCCTATTAAAAGAAAAATATGGAGCGTTTTATACCGAAAGGTCCATCTTATTTCTCGTGCACCATTTCCGGAAAGTAAAATCATCTTACGGCACGTACATATAACGGTATTATATACTTATGTAACGAGCCTCTACTTCTCCTTAACAGACCGAGAATAAAATACGGTTTTCTTGCGAGTAAAACCCGCAAGGATTGCAAAATTCGTCTGTTGTAACGATTAAAAGATCGTCCGATTTAATTTTTAACCCTCCCCTCCTCCGTCCTCCTTTAAACGTTTACACCCGTAAAATTGTTCTCAATGTTTCAACGTTAATCAACGAGCGAACGTTCGGTTTAGTTCTTTTTTCTTTTTCTTTGTTTTTCGTTCGTTCGAATTACGATAAAATTCATTTCGTCTATCTTATCGTAATATTAGATCGATAAGAGGGATTGTCACGTTTAATAAATTTCCAAATTTATAATATTATATAAATATATTTTGATATGATATAGAATAAATTATAGTAATATTAAATCGATAAGAGGAATTGTCACGTTCAATAAATTTCGAAATTTATGATATTATATATATATATGTATATATTTTTTTTTTAATATGATATAGAATAAATTATAATTATACGATATATAATATTTCCTTACCATATATTTAATTACAATACACCGTATATTATATTTGTAACATAAAGGATTATGTTGGTAGAATGCGTCGCGATACGCAGATATATTACGATTACACTTATATGAAGGAACGATCACGTTTTATAATATATTTTATTAAAAAATTTACGAAACAACGAAGATGGAATTATTACGTGATTCTCGAAATGATCAAGGATGGATCGATCCATCGATCATCGTGTTAATAGGTTGTACAAATATGAGGATGCGCGTTAGTTTAAGATCGACGGAAGACGACACTAACTACTGTATTAACTGATCACTCGAGCGTTTAATAACGCCGATTAAAAGGACGTGCCACGCACACAAGAAGAGAAGAAGAAAAAGATTACGAAGAAGATGAAAAAGAAGAAGAAAAAGACGAAGACGAAGACGACGAAGAAAATATAAATGAAGAAGTAAAAAAGCGACAACAATAAAAACAGGTAGAAGGAAAGAAGGCCAAGGATAAAATAGAAGCTGCGAAATGACTTGACTAGAGTCGTTCGAAGTAACGAAGTAACGAACGAACTATCGAACTATCGAACGAAGGAACGAACGAAAGTAAGGAACGAGACAAACACGCGATACGACAAGACGATCGCGATAAAGCGACGTGTTAATCGGCGTTCGCGATCGGCTCTTAGAACGAACGACACTTCGTACTTATTCCCTTGTAGCCAAGAAGTGCCAACGCTTTCCTATCCGTAGTTTGTGCATCAAGATCAACGTACGTTAGAAATTCGATCGTATATCATTAAAACGAACATTTCGAAGTGGATTTTATTGGTATCGGTATGTACAGACGTATGCACATTCCCTCCCTGCACGCTCGTGTACATATATATGTGTATATATGTATATGTATGTGTGTACGTTTACACATTGGTACGTATTTCTAAATATACATATAATAAATATATATATATATATATATATATATAATTCGTATGAATTGAATGTATGAATATGATATATATATAAGATTCAATAGATACGACGATAATGAATCGCATCGTCGCCTCAAGCATCACGACCCTTATTCTTCCTTTCGGATACTATATACATATACTTTGTCTTTATCCTTTCGACTATGCTACTCTTCTTCTTCTTCTTCTTCTTCTTCTTCGTCTTCCTCTTATTCTTATTATTCTTATTCTTCGTTCCGTTCAATGCGACCGAGAAGACGGGCATCTTCCCTTCGAGCTCCTTCGAGATAATTTAATGAAGACGTTCGACGGGCCGATTAGATCTTGCGTGACCTTGACTCCGATCGGATATCGCCTCGAGACGAGGCTGCGATGTGGAACGACGTCCATCAATTTAAAGTCGTTTTACGAACGAGAGGATACGAAGAAAAAAAGAAAGAAAACTAACAAAAAGAAGGAAGAAGGAAATAGAAACTCGTGGTTGTTTTTTGTACTTTTGTCAACTTCGTTCGTACGACGGAGAGATGAAAGGGTTGTAGGGTCAAAGGGTTATCATTGTTTTTCCTTCTTCAACGATTTTTCTCAACGAACGAATTATTTCGAAACAATGTATGATCCACACACAACGGAATTCCTTGATGATCGATTCTCTTCAATATGATTGAAATATTCGTGCATAGAACTATTCTCTAGACCAAAGAAAAAAAATGTGCATACATCTTGTTATGATTATTTTATTTATTATCATTCTTATTATTATTATTATTATTATTATTATTATTCTGTGATCGGAAGGTATTGTAACACTTCGGACACTTCGAAATTAATAAAAAAAAAAAAAAAATCATTCTCTAAGGTCCTTCCAAAAATTGTCTAAATTCTTCTGAACAAAAAACGAAAAAAAAAAAAAGAAAAGAAAACGATGAAAATAAAAATAAAAGGAATAGAAAAAAGGAGAGAGGATGATAAGAAGACGAAGAAGAAGAAGAAGAAGAATGGGATTTTAATCGTTTCCGTAAAATGACGTTTTAATCGAATTTGTGAAAATATTATTAAACTTTCCCCTCGATAGTTTTCGACGTTTAACGTCTTATAGAAAGACGAAGAATGATATCGATGCATTTTATACGTTCGTCCCGACGAAAGGTCAAAAACGACGGCCGTTTCCACTCTCCTGTCGTTTATCTTCCAGCATAGGACCCTCGTCCTGCCACTCCAATCGCTCGTGTATCGCGTTACGAGGATAGAGTCTTGCCGGGGATACGCCATTATCCGACGTGACATTTCGTGAAAATATGACGGCTATCGTTTCTCGTTACCGACGTCGTCTTCTCAACCTCCTAGAGAGAGAGAGAGAGAGAGAGAGAGAGAGAGAGTTAATTACCGTTCTCACGATGCGATTATTGCGATTCTTATCGAAAGCTACGACGGGCGAGAAGCCATTGAGATCGAAAGATTAAAAAGAGTTATCGAGAATATTTTTCCTCTTTTTTCTCTCCTTTCCTTTTTGTTTTTTGTTTTTTTTTTTTTTTTTTTTTTTTTCTTAACGTCCTTTCTAACGTTTCAAATCACTCGGTATCCAAACCCTTTTTCTTTTTTCTTCTACGTTTTCAGTTAAAAAAGTATATATATATATATATACATGTATATAATTATAATTATCAATTATTTATCTCGAATATTAATATCGATAATTGTACCGTATCGTTTGTAGATTGTTTACGTATTATGTTATACCGTAATTATATTTACGATCGGTATGGTTATAATATAATTCGTTGATATACGACTCGATATAATTTGATTTGATTTAATCAAATATTGTATATATTGGAATAAATTGTATGCGAATTGATATAAAATAATTTTGCGTAATGTTATTTATATTGATTGATACGATAACATTTACGATTTCGTTAACATTGATTAATATGATTTTATTATAACCCTTTCGGAAAAGCGAAAGGTAAGTAAGTAAGTAAGTAAGTAAGTAAGTAAAAAAAAAAAAAGAAAGAAAAAAAGAAATAGAAGCAAGCCTAGAAGAAACGAACGAAGGAACGACGACGAGGAGAAAAAACAATTGTAAAAAAATAATCTAAGTCTAAAAAGAAGAATGTAAGACAGATAAAAGAAACGTTCTCGGGTGTACGTTCGAATCGTAGATTGTGGCTGTACTAAATATAGCGCGTTCGTTAATAACGTACATCGTTTAATTAACGTACTGCCAATCATTTCTTTATCGACTATTTCTTTGTTCTTGGCTCGGGAGGAGGCAGCAAATCTCCCCTTCTTCAGACAGACACATCCTGTTTTCTGATTGCTAAAGACCCCTCTCTCTCTCTCTCTTTTATATTCACCCTTTTTCGATCGTAGCAAGTTCACGTGCCATTCGTTGTTGTTAATGTCCATTGTCAACATCGATATTACAGTTCATGGTGGGAACAGGTTCATGGTGGTCTTCTAAACGAACGATACCGAACGATCGTTTTTTTCTTGTTTATTTTTCTTTTTTATTTATTTATTTATTTATTTTTTTTTTTTTTTTAATCACCCGTTTTGAACTTTGACCTTATTGATACCGGGCTTAAGTGATACACCGAGAGTAAAATTAATGTTCGACAGATAATAAAACGATATAACCGTAGGGGAAGGGGCGGTGCCTCGAAAGTTCTTGAAAAGAGATTTTTATACAAATTCTTCGCGATACATTTTCATTATTGTTATTATTTTTTTCTCGTTAGAAACGAATAACAATTGTTTCTTGCTTTTTCCAAATTCATTTCAAGATTCAATATCCCCAGTTTGAACAACTCGTCGAAAATTGAATTGGATTCGTTGCAATGGATGGTGAATACTAATTGACTCGATGGTCATTATTGAAAATAAAAATTGTTGAATAACGTTTCGTTGGTATTCGAAAGAAACATTTGAGAAAGAACGTCATTAATACGGTAATTATCATCGAGGACGTGTTGTGATCATGAATTGAGACGTTCTGTCAATTCTCGCTTAGCTATTAAACACGATTATCATCTGAAAAGCATAGTTGATATTAGAAACGACGAGAGGACATATCGACCTACTTGATATATGCGCGTACGTCACGTATGTATGTATTTATATATATATATATATATATATATATATATATATATATATATATATATACATATGGAAGATAAATAATACATATATAACGAATGTATAGCGTATGCAAGTTTCTCTTAAGTATAATAATTAGAATTATTTCTTTTGAAAGGCAATTGCGTGGTTAGACGGGACGCGATTAATAACCAAGATAGGCAAGGAATTACTCCTGGCGAACATGTCAATTTCAAGCAATCGAAGATATCACAGAAGGATGGAAAATTATTTCGACTAGCTTCCATGTGATGTGGATAGGTAGTAATACGTTTGTATGTATGTGTGTCCGTCCGTGTCAATGTGTTGGTATCGAATCAACCTTGAAAAAGTTTCTCGATAATTGCATGGAATCGTCATTACGTAGGTCTATATGTTACGGACTCTATGTAAAACCCGTTCTAAGAAACTACTTTTTGCCATAGTACTTATGAATTGATCCAATCTAAACGTACACATATAAAATATATATATATATATGTAAGTAATTACTTTATTTTTATATAGTAGACACATCGAATTCTTTTTTAAAGGACTTCGTTCTAATCGTTTTTGAAATGACACGATTCAGAAAGCAAAAGAATTCTCCTTTGAGAAGATTTTTCTTACTCGAACCGATCGGAAAATGTAAATGGAGAATTAGGTGTATACGTTGTTAAATATTTCAACAATAATAAAAATAATTTTATATAATTATATAGAAAACGATATTTAAAAGAAAACAATTACAAATTCGATAACTCTTAATCATGCAAAATAAAACAGACTAACTTTTTTAGTATATACACACGTACAGATATACTTTTATGTATCTACTATTGTATAATATATATATATATATGTATGTATGTATGTATATATATCAAAAAGAAAAAGTAAGTCTTAACAAAATAATATTAAATGATATTACCTATCGAAAGAAAAGATCACGATAATGAATAACGGATGAAGGAACGAATCGAAAAGGGAGTATTATCCTTTCTTTTTTTGTTCGTTTGCTTGTTTGTTTGTTTCTTGGAAATAAAACGAAATGAAAGAGAAGAAGGAAAAGGATTCCTGTTCGAGATGCTCGTCCGGCAGGATCGTAATGGACGTTCGTAGAAGAACGTGCCACGCCTGAAACAGTAGGAGAAAATCGGACACACGCGTACACTCACACTCACGCTCAATCATACGCATACACACACTTACATACGCATTTATATAAGCACATATACGCACATACACGCACACAAATAAATACAGTGATAATAAGTCGACGCGCTCGAATAAATCACTACCCTCCTCTCTTTTCTTTCTTTCTTTCTTTTTTGTTTTTTCTGTTTTTTTTTTTTTTTTATCGCCATTGAATATTCCCTTCTAATCGAGCAAAAACGGTTCCCTTCGAAAGGATTCTCCTCCCTCCGATTTCTCGAATATATTCCATTCATCTTATAATCGAATTTACATCGATTATTTATCACAGATCGAAGGATAGATATCGCATGCAAGGTATGTAATACGATTTATATTACCAACGATTATTATTCATTCACGATTATATAGGACTCGTCATATTACAAAATCCCTGTCATTACATTTACTACACTCGCATATCGACGTTTATGATTTTTAATTTCATCGAACATCTTTGTACAAGCTATGGCTACTCGATAGACTCGACGAGCGTCTCAACAATCAAAATATCAAAATATAAAAACAAAAATTAGGAAATAAGAACGGTAAAGGGGAAGAAAGAGAGATAGAAATATATATATATATATATATATATATATATATATATATATATAAATATATATGAAAGTAAAAAAAAAATCAATTGGAAAACAAGAACGGGAAAAGAGAAGGGAGAGAGATAAAAATCATGAAAGGAAAAGAAAGAAAAACTTAAAAAAAAAAAAAATACAATAAAAATAAAGAAACAAGAACGGTGAAGGAAAGAGAAATAGTAAGGATTGGAAAGATCGCGAAAGATCGATATGGAAAAGGAAAGAAAAAAGGGAAGGAAGGGAGGAATAAAAGAAAATAATAGAAAAGGGACGAACGGGAGTGCGAAGGAAGGGAAGAAAAGCGGGGAATAGGAAAGGACTATATTTCGCTTTCGTAATTATACTTAGGACCGTTATTGGCAATAAAGGCAAACGATATTACCGTAATTATCGTGCGTTGGCAGGAGTAAGTATAGTTATCGCCGGGGACGACACGTTTGTTTAGAATTTATAGATGAATCGGAAGGACGCGCGACGGATTATGCGTTTTACGATGGAAAAGAAAAAAATGAAGAAGAATAAGAAGAAAATAAGAAAAAGAAGAAGAAGAAGAATGCATGCAACGGGTGCGTCGCAATATCGTCATCTGACATTACAGAGCCTTCCGAGTGAGCCTAATCGAGAAACACATGCTCACGTATGTATATATATATTTTTTTTTTTATTTATTTAGTATTATTTTTTATTTTATATTATTATTCTTCTCTCTTTCTCTCTCTCTCTCTCTCTCTCTCTCTCTCTCTCTCTCTCTCTCTCTCTCCTTCTATTTTCTTTTTCTCCACATCTTGACCGATCTTCCGTGAGCCATTCCAACGTATTATTAAGCCCTGGACACACACACACACACACACACACACACACACACACAGATGTTGCTGTGCTCTTTCCAGCCTTTATTTATGCCCGCAAGCGGAACGATAAATTTACATAGGACCGAAGACTTCCTCGACGTACGTACGACTCGGGGGTCGATGTCCTTCCAGGATGCATTAAAAGGATACCTTTGACAATATGTATGTACAAGGGAATGCGAGCAACGCGTTTATTCCGATTTAAAACGTCGGAGTTAAACGTCGAAGACAATGGTTTTCGATAGATAGGCTTTACGATCGATAGATGGGACAGCTCATAAATGAGCTTCTTCTTCTTCTTCTTCTTCTGTTCTTTTTCGTTTTATCTTTTCTTTTCTTTCTAGTAAAATAATATAATTATACGAAGAGATACAAATGGATGATAAACGATTTAAATAATAACGAATGAACGACGTGTTCGAAACGACAACGACGAAAGATAAAACATAATATAAATAGTTAAGCAAATGATTAAAGGATGAGAAGATATAGATACTATAGAAGCAAAGTAATTCGAAACATACAAAAGAATATCGAGAATAAACTAAAAGATCTACGAAGTATCATTACCGAAGATAACATACAATATAATCAAAACTGCGCGACTATATCTCAATTAATCGAGATTCAAACGAATTACAACGAAGCGCGAAGTATATAACGAATAATAAACGATATAAATAAAAATAAAAATAAAGATAAATAAATAAATAAAAAATGAAAAAAGAAAAAAACGAATCTATCGTAGAAAAGCAAATAATTAGGAATTAGTTACCTTGTATTGATGAATATCGAGAAATAAATCAAGGATCAAAGGATGAAATGAAAGAGAGAGAAAAGAGAGAAGGGAAGGGAGGGAAGAGAGGGAAGAGGAAAAGGAGTACGAGGGGATCGTCGATGGTGGAACTTGGGTAAAAGTTTCGCCGTCGGCTTTGAGAAAATGACGTCGTTAGCCTGGATGAGAGGAGTAGCCTGAGAGTAGCGATCCATTCGACAAAAATGGATTGGAGCCCGCCTTCACCAACTGAAGTACTATTCTTTTTGCGTTCATCCGTACACCTCCTTCCGTCTTTCATCTCTCTCGCTCACTCGTTCTCCCTCTCTCTCTCTCTCGTTCTATCCGAAGGTAGGATAGGTAAGAGGAATCGGGAACGACGAGTTTTGTACAACGAGAAAAGTTTCTTAGAGATAGAAATGCGGTTTTATGCGACTTTCGTAACGTCGTACGCGCGGGTCAACCGGCTTAATAATTACTCTGCTTCTCTCCTTATACGTGAGCGAAGATAATTGTTTTTGCATAATCGAGATGACTCCGATCTCTCTCTCTCTCTCTCTCCTTCTTTTTCTCTTCCTGGATTACTTTTAACAGGGGAGATTGGGGGAAACGGGCGAGGCGGAGATGGGAAGGGACAAAAAAAAAAAAAAATAGAAATCGACGTTTTAGTCGGAGGCAACGTTCGAGAAGCTCGTTCTTAATTACGTAAGAACGAAAGCGGGAAAATTCGTAAAACGATTATTTTCGTCTACCGACGAAGAAACTTCGATAGTATATCTGAAATCGACACGATACTTTTCTCTCTCTCTCTCTCTCTCTTTTTTTTTTTTTTTTGATTTAACTAAATTTCAATACGTACTTGATGGATCGAGTTTGATCTTTACGGTGATTAACGAACGGGGGGACAGGGGATGGGGGGAGTGGGTGTGGAGAAAAAAAAGATCGCTTCGCGTAACTTTCGATGGAAAAGTTCGATTAAGGGAAAAAAAAAAAAAAGATCGATTAATGTTTTGCACGTGACGATGTACATACGTATATATCGTTATATTGTTATATCCGTAACATATATCATATCGGTGATCGAGTTATCGTTGTTTCGTTCGTAATACATGATAAGCTAGTAAAATTCCGCCCGAGGGGAGGGAATGGGGGGGGGGGGGTTGTTGCGCGTGTCTATGTTGCTGACTTAGACGCGTGAAATACGGCCGTATCTTAACCTGAAACGTTTTTCCTTTATATCCTGGAATGCATTCGCTTTCTCGTTTTTATTAGCAATGAAAACTACCATCGTAGTTAGAAACGTATAAGAGAGTTATCGTTTCGAATAAAAATGTTTTGTATTTCTAATTTTCTTTTTTTTTTTTTTTTTGTTATATAACTTAACGAGAGAGAGAGAAAGAGAGAGAATGCAACTTATGAATTATATTATGCATTAGATCGTAATAGATGGTAAATACGTACAGTATCTGTGAAATGTAAAAATTAATGATGATGATGATGATGATGATGATGATGATGATGATGATGATAATGGTGATGATAATGATGGTAAAATAACGCTGATTAAATAACAAAGATCTCGATAATAATAATAGTAATAATATAATAATATTACTTAAATTAAAAAGAAAAAAAAATAAACGATATTAGTAAAATAATATAATTGGTATTATTGTATAGAATAATAATATCCCATTAGAGTATTTTGTATAGCGTGTGAATAGTATTAATATTGGTACAGTAATATAGGGAGAGAAGATATAAATATAATATATATATATATATATATATATATATATATATATATATACGTAATAAATAATTTTCAATAATATTTATTTAAATGATTAAATAATGAAACCAATGGACAAGCGCGCGCGTTTATAACGAAAAGATATATATATATATATAAATTTGTCTACTCTTCAATATTTCCTTTTCTATTTTCCTCTCTTCTGTAGGAAGTAAAAACCGTCATTATCGAAAGTTCAGAGGTAAAAGCGAAGTCGGATAGAAAACTCGTCGTCTCTTTTCCTCCTCCGTCTTCTCCTTTTTTCTTTTCTTTTCTTTTTCTCTCCTTCATTTCTTTACTCCCCCCTTCTTTTTCAAAATCAAACATTTGAAGGAAAAAAAAAAAAAAAAAAGAAGAAAAATCCTCGTGCACGAGGGACTCCGAACGATCGAGAGGAAAGAACGAGTTGGCGAATGGGGAAAGCGGGATATATACACGTTCCATTATTCCGATCTAATGGCGAATAAGACAGACAGACAGACAGACAGACAGACAGACTTACTGGTACACATTGCACCGTTGTTGCATAGTAAAGCGGAAATTGAATCGATTGGTGTATAGATCGTTCGTACGATCGGAAGAGTCTCGGTCCTCGACGATCATAAATGATCGATTACGTCGAAGAAAAAGTTTTCGAGCCGGCACACGACCGCTAAATACTAAATTACAGGCTTACAAAGACAGAGAGAGAAAGATAGAGAAAGATAGAGAAAGAGAGAGAGAGAGAGAGAGAGAGACTCTCCGTAGAAGAAGAAATCGCGTTGTTGTCTTGGCAGTTTCGCAGCCGCAAAACCCGACCGCGTCCACGTACGAAATTATCGACGCTTATGATCGGGCCTTAGAGCGTAACAAGGGAGGGGGGTCCGGGGAGGACAGGGAGGAGGTGGAGGTGGACGAGAGGACGAGAGGGAGGGGGGCCGGCCCGTGGCCGCCAATCAGAAATCGTTTTCTATCCCGACAATGAAAGTGTTCCCGACGAATAAAATCGCATTTTCGCGTGAAAACCCGACTCCGACGCCGATCGACGATCTCTCAACTATGGCGAGAAGGTCGATTGCATACGATTAACCTCCATTCCCTGTTTCTTTCGATAAAGAGAGGAGCCACTTCTATGCAAATTTAAATCGATCACGATCTTTCTCTTTCTTTCTCTCTCTCTCTCTCTCTCTCTTTCCGTCTCGCTCTCTCGCAGTGTATTCAACTTGACAATCGAGTATCGTCCGTGAAAAAATTCGAAAAGGAAAATTTTCCAAAGCGATTCGTCACGTTCCCTGTCACGTGGAATTTTTTCTTTCTTTTATTCATTTGTTTATTTTATTTTATTTTATTTTCTTTTTTTTTTTTCTTTTTTATTAGTACTTATTAGTAATTTATTTAAATTCATTAGTATTTAGGAGGCAAAAATTGGACTGAGTTAGTTCGTTCTCTCGATTGGGATCAATTTCGATGATTTACGCGCGGTATGTCGGCAAAATTTTCAAATGAAAAAAGAAAAAGAAAGAAAGGAAAACGAGTAAGAATAAAAAGAAAAATAAAGAAAGAAATATAATATCGCATACATACATATATATATATATATATATACGTCGACGAATATTTAAATTTTGATTGAAACACAAAACGTTTGAATCGTAACGAGGAGAAGTGACGAGAGTAGAAAGAAAACGAAAACAAAAAAAAAACAAAGAAGTACAGAAAAAAAAAAATAAAGAAATTAAAGGAGAGGGGTAAAGAAAAGAAAGGAAGAAGAGAAAAAAAAAGAAACACCATAGGATATTTTAGCGAAAGGTAAAAGGTTGCGCGGTCGGTCCCATGGGACCAACGGAACAACGTTCTCCTCGTGGGAACTCCTCCTCCCGCTCCCCTTTTCCGTCTTGGAAAATTGAATGGTACGAGGCGGATGAATACAGGCGATCGTTAAAGCAGCCAAGCTAAGTCCGAAGTTTTGTTGGAAGTCGACCGGTGAAACCGGTGAGCCTTCGATAAGTGCATCGATAACGACCGGCCGAAGGACCACGCTTCGACTATTACATATTTCAACGATTTATCGCCTCAAGGCATTCTCTTTAGATCGTTACGCTACGAGAGAACGCTTTGTTCCTTTCCACCTGAGGATACGACAAGTGTAACCGATATGCCTATAGTTATCCATGTTTTTTCCCTCTCTCTCTCTCTCTCTCTCTCTTTCTCTCTCTTTTTTTCACTGTTTTAGTTTTCCTTCTTTTTTCCTCTTTCACTCTTCTTCTTTCTCTTTCTCTTTCTCTATCTCTCAAACATTCTTCAAACGTCGAAGGTTCACTCCAAAATTTATATTTCGCGTTCCATTCCATCTCATCCTCTAAACGTGTATATATATATATATGTTTACACTAAATATATATATATTATAATACTGTAATACTCTTAATATAATAATAATTATTATTATTCATCATTATCACTTGTCAATTATTATTATTATTCTTATTATTATTGTGGTTATTCTTATCGTTGTTATTATATAAAATATTATTCACTATCATTTATCAATATCTTTATTATCATAATACTATGATACCGATGGTATAATCACAATTATTATTATCATCATCATCATTATTGTTGTTATCATTCGTAATAATCATTGCAATTACGTGATCTAACAATAACGAAATATGTAATGATTCGATTTAGGAAGAATACTGGTTTCAACGGAGTAACAAATTGATATCAAATATTGTCTGTATTTCTCTTCGCAACATTCACGAACGTTTCGAACGTACGGAGAAAGTATATATACAATATATATATATATATTGTATTCGATAGTTAAAATACATTAACCCTCGACCGCTCGATTCCAATTATTATTCTTCTCGCTTTAAGATACGTATTATCGAATTAATAACCCTAACGTACCGAACTATCGCCAACGTTTCTCATCCGCGTCTGTGAAACTTGCACGCTCATATGCGTCTAGAAAGTATTCTTACTAAAATAAATCTCTTAAAAAAAAAGAAAGAAAAAGAAACGACGGAAAGAGAAAGAGAGAGAGAGAGAGAGAGAGAGAGAGAGAGAGAGAGAGAGAATTCGTATTAAAAATAATAAAAAAAGAACAAGAAGAAGAGGAAGTGGAGGAAGGAAGAAAAAACCAAACGAACCCGAAAAAAACAAGGAGAGAAAAAAAGCAGAAAGAAATAAAGTGTCAAGAGGTCATTGACCTCGTATATCCACCCGTACCCTCCCCGGCCCCCTCCACAACCTTTAAAACTAGTTTATCGCCGCATAAATTTCATCTCTCTGGAGTTACAACAGATACTTCTAATGGCTGAGAAGGAGGATTTCTATCGTCCGTTTGTGAAATTTAACGTTTAAGCCTAATTTATAAGGAGAGAAACGAGCGTTGAAAGGTGCGTAAAATTTGCGCGTAATGTCAACAACGACAACAACAACAACAACAACCAAGAAGACGACGACGACGAGCGTTCGAGTTAATACATAAACGATATATATATATATATATATATATATATAACGTGTACGTACGTGCACATAAGTGTACAACATACGCGCGTACACGTGTACGGGAACACACACGTATTCATAGACAGGGTCTGGAGGCATTTATATGCGTGTAGTACAAAGCGGATAAGAGAGTTCGCGTAGAAATTATATAAAAGGACCACACAGGACGCGAGCAAGGAAACGACGACGACGACGACGACGACGAGAAGGAGGAGGAGGAGGAGGAGGAGGAGGAGGTGGAGGGATGGCGAGGGAGGGGGTGGAAAGAAGAAGACTCGGAGCCTTCAGGATCGTACCCGTGGTAAGGTTCTTTGGTGGTACGAGCGAAATATATACGACTGCGTCGTGACTCTATGCCAAGGGATTTACCTTACGTCGGTTGAGCTTTGAATCGCTCGTTTAGGATGAAAAGGATCGCTGGCCCCCACGTTCTTACCCAACCACGTGGGTGGTGCCTGCACAACACGAAGAAAATGAGAGAGAGAGAGAGAGAAAGAGGCCGGAAGAAGGATCATACCGCGGGACCTTTTTAGAGATTTTCGAGTTCCCTTTTAACACGGACACTATCTTTCTATATTTATTTTTATTTCCTTCGTCCATCCTTTTCTTTCTTTATTTCTTTATTTATTTTATTTTCTTTCTTTTTTTTTTTCTTTTTTTAGACTTCTTCTTCTTTCTTCTTTATTCTTTAAAGATCACACGTTGCCGACGTGGACGCGAAGGTATGCATGTGTATGTGACTTTTCATTCCTTGTCGTCATATGTACACACACACACACACACACACACACATATATATATTCGAATTATTTCCACTGATAATTCCGATAATCGAAACTTATTACTCTTAACTCAATCTCTCTATCTCTCTCTTTGTATGTCTTTCTCTTTCTTTCGAATAACCCAATCCACCCACACCCTATCGTACATGTTCCCCGTCGTTAGATACTAATGGTACCCATCCTTTTGGTAAATCTTAGATAGATTAGGTAGATAAGTTAGAACGTAGAGAAACAAAGTTGGGAAATAAAGGGGGAGCAATTACGGTGTGGTTACGCGTTACGTTAGATCCTAGTTAAGATAGAATCCAATTGCTATAGTTCACAATGCGTCATTCCTACTCGGAAAGGAAGTAACTTACGTCTATTTGATTATAGACACTCATATATACGTACATCTATATAATACAATACGTACATACAATACGTACGTATATGTGTTATATGTATCAACGTTTTATACTCTACACGCTTGATCGTACCCGACCACTATATATACGATAGAATGAAATTAAATAATGCACCTAGATATATCGTACCTCATGGATATACTCTTAACTAACAATGTTATGGTGGACCGGTTCTTACGTTGTTAAGCAATTTTCGAACCGCTCTCGCGAAAACTAACCGATCAACTCCGGCATTTAATCTTGAGTTAAGTTCCTATGCCAGAGCGGCGATGGCGTTGCGACGACTATCTCACCCACAACGTTAAACTATTATGCACCAAGTATGAAACCGTTAACCTATTACGATACATAAAATCTTATCTCCTAATAGAATGATCGATCGGGATCGCGTGCTTCGATTCCGTGAATAATATTACGAGGAATGTCATTACGATTATATTATATGTATATATATATGTGTGTGTGTGTGATAACATATAACCAGATCGGAAGATCCCTTTGTTCTTACCATTTTCATTTTTGTTTATTTATCGATGATTATATTACAATGACATGTTACATAGCGAATATTATTATAACGATAATATTACGGTCTAATATACTATCGTTGATAATTTCATCGTGCATATCTCTATGTGAATACTTCGTATGTATGTATGTATGTATGTATAGTGAGAAAGTAGAGAAAGATTTCGCTGAGATCGTGAACGAACGATCGATCGATCGATCGAGCGTCGTCGTTGTTGTTGTTGTGGTTATCGTCATCATAGTCGTAGTTGTCTTGAGTCGTCGTAGTCTTAGTCTTAATCTTAGTGTTAGTCCTCTTCGTCGTTTCAGTTGACCCATGCGAAAAGTGCAATTACGTTCGCGTGCGAAATTTCTCTTCCTGCCAATATTTCAAGCGGCATCAACCATAAGTGCGAATATATTTTCCATAGGTACTTTCGCGTAACCAGGTAAACGTACTATGAATATGTGTAATGTATGTATGTGTGTATGTGTGTATGTTGTGTGTTTGTGTGTACGGCGTGAACACGATTTTATGTACATGGTCGATACAGTGGATAATTAGCGGATAATTACCAGATTTGGATATATATATATGTGTGTGTGTGTGTGTGTAATATATATATATATATATATATATATATATATATATATATATATATATAATTATGTGCAAGACTAGGATTTTTTTTTTATACGAGCCATGAGAAAATAAGGAACGTTGGGAATCCAACGGTATAATGGTGTGTTTATCTATGCACACGTATGCGACGTATTTATGTACGATATTTCGAATATTTCAATGTTCTTTTTCTTTTTGAAAGTCAAAAAAGATCAAAATACTAATGAAAAGCATTCGACGCGGTAAGCTCATATTTGACAATAGAAATTATCATCAATATAAAATTTCAAATTCGAATGAAATATAAAATTATTCCCACGATTATCGGCGTATACTTATAAATGGATCGATAAAAATAATCGTTCGATCCAGAATAATATTCCAAAAGACAAAATCAAATTATCGATCCACGAATGCTCTTCTTAACGAAATTAAATATTACAAGAAAATCATTCCCATCGAATTATATCTTCCCCGAACGATCCTTAAAAGAATGATCGAACCCGATCGTTTAAGATCGAAAAGCTCATATTTCATTAGAGTGAAACTATCGATCATACGGAACTATCAATCTCCAAATGTTTTAATATTAAAAAGAAAAGAAAATAAACGCATTCTCGTATGATTTCACTATTGCCCAAACGAAATGATCGAAAAAAGATTGGCCGATCGTTTTAAAAATCTAAACTCATATTTCAATGAAGGAATTATCGATCGTGCTAAACGATCGATCACCGAATGTGTTATCCTATTAAAAATGAAATATATATATATATACACACGAATGATCGACAAAATATCGGTCAATCTTTTAAGATCTAAATTCGCATTACGCTGTAGAGACTATCGATCATGTTGAACTATCGAATCTTCGTATGTTTTTCGTATTATAATCAAAAATTAAAACAATCGACTTCTTTCTTTCTACGATCGTGAATGATCCAAAAAGATCGATCGAATCGTTCGAAATCCTATAGTCGTGTCTCGATCATACGAACTATCGGTCTCATAATTGAAATTTATAATTACAACATTCACACGATCTATCATCTATCTATCTATCTATCTATCTATCTATCTCTTGTCTAAACGAACGATCGAAAAAAAGATTAGGCAATCGTTTAAAATCTAAACTCATATTTCATTAAAGGAACTATCGATCATGCGCGAAACTATCAATCTCCGAATGTTATCATACATAAAAATGAAAACCTTCGTATGATTTCTCTCTTGTCGAGCGTACGATTCAAAAGAAAAAGAACAAAATAAGAAAAAAAAGGATCAATAGAAACTATCGATCATTCGAAATCATCAATCACCGAAAGTTTTCACAATAATGTTACAAACGAAGAATAAAATTGATATTCGCGCGACTCTTCTTTCTCATTCGTACGATTGAAAAAGAAAAAAAAAAGGATCGACCGCGATAATCGTTTCTAAGATCTATACTCTCATATTTTGCCATATACACTAACCTTATACTATAACAGATCGTGCAAAATCATCAATCTCCGAATGTTTTCGCAATAATATTACAAACGAAGAACAAAAGTATTCCTCGCACGTCTCTTGTATTTATCGTTCGTACGATCGAAAAAAAAAAGATCGACTAATAATCCTTCACGATCGTAATATTATACTACCATGATTTTGCCGTAGAAACTCATGGATCGATGAAAAATCATCGATCTCCGTACGTTTTCGCAATTAAACATAACTTAAAGGAAAATAAAACTTACGTGCGCGGATCATCTTCCTCGTTCGAACTTACGAAAAAAAAAATGGAACAAATAATCACCCAACCCCAAACTCCCAAAAGAAAGAGAGAGAGAGAGAGAGAGAGAGAGAGAGGGAGAGAAGAGAAAGTAAAAAAAAAAGAAAAGAAACGAGAAGAAAAAAAAAACAGGGAATAGGAAAGATCGAGGAATATTTTATAAAATCTGACCTGATATTTCACCATAGAAACTCGTCCGATCGACAAAAGAATCAATGGAAATACGACGAGGTTACATGAATAACTATCAGATGGACAGTTGCTCTCTCTCTCTCTCTCTCTCTCTCTCTCTCTATCTCTCTCATACTCGTAACGTAGATGAATATCTGATGTCGTCGTCGCGTCTTCCGCGACATACCTTTCCGACCTTTCCACCTACCATTCGCGCTCGCGCGCACAAACCCAAGCGTAAATTTATTATCCGCGTTCCTCCTCTCGCGTGTTCATAGAGCATCCAAAGAGAGCCCACTCTCTCGTCCGACTTCACCCACCATATGTATATATATATATATATATATATATATATATATACATATATATGTATATATGTATATATATGGTATGTACGTACATACGTACGTATGTAACTATACGAGTAAGTACGTACGTACGTAGGTAGAGTTTGTATGCACGCGCGCGTTTGTGTGTATATATACATATACATCGGCACGAGTGCTGCGAGCAGTGCACGTTCTGAGTGCACGTTCTGAGTGCATGCCAGAAACTAGCATGCATATTCATACGTGGGACGAAACGCGCATTACGCTTCTAATTGAATATAACAGGCAAACCCGAAAGAATATAATCCCTCTCGATTTCCTTCCACCTAATATATTTATTTTTAAAGGTATCATCTCAACGTAAAACTATATTACTCCATAAAAGTGGGGTGTGAGGTGGGTACCACCGAGAGAGTTTATAACGCACGGTAATTACTTGGCAATTAGGGGAACGAGATGCGAATGGATATCGTGTCTTATATAAATATCGTTTAGGTGTACTCTCTCTCTCTCTCTCTCTCTCTCTCTCTCTCTCTCTCTCTCTCTCTCTCTCTCTCTCTGATACGCGCTTTTCAGTGTTAATATTACCGCTAACAGATATTTATGTGCCGGTCGTACTTTCGTTACTCCGACCGACACTATACTATTAGAATCGCATTAGACAAGCTCAACTGAGTTTAAAGGTAGCACCATTGCGAGAACGGGTCGTAACTTCTAATGAATCAAATGAATATTTTTTTTTCAACATTCTGAGATTCGAACGATTTCTTAATTGTTTACTATCTCTCTATCTTTCTTTCTTTCTCTCTCTCTCTCTCTCTCTCTCTCTCTATCTCTGTTTCTTCCACGATACACTTTGATTTACGATTTTCTAGCGATTTATTTATTTATGGGGAAATTGCCTCTATCTCCTGTTGCAATGAGTTAATACGCAATCGTTTAGAAAATTTCTCGATTGAAGTCAAAAATATTATATATATATATATATATATATATATATATATATAATATATATATATATTACATACATATGAGCAAGGACTATTCATTATTCGGTGTACGTGTTCTGCTTAGACAGAAATTAGACACGTAAATATGTCACACGGAACATAAATTCGAGTATTACGTTTTAAAGGTGTAAGTTTGCCTCCCGAGTAATAAAGAAGAAGAAGAAGAAGAAGAAGAAGAAGAAAAGGTTTACATATGATTTAATAGACAGAGCCAATTTGCTAATTCATAGATGAAATAAAATATCATGTTGTATACTTCTCATAATATATTTAGATCGTCGATACGTTTGCATTGAAAAAATAAATAAATAAATAAATAAATAAATAAATAAAACAAGCCGTACATTTAAAGAATCAATAATAATTGTTTCGAATCTTATTACTATCAATGCGTACGAACAGCGAACTGTGCTTGAATAAACGACATATTCAAATCCGTGAAAAATAAAAACTCCACGAAATAAATAAATAAATAAATTAATTAATTAATTAATTAATTAATTAAAGAATCGATCAACTCGATCCGCGCGCCTTTTACAAACTAAAACGAAAATAATTTAACCAAATAAATAAATCGTTATAACCGACACGAAATAAGCGTAGAAAGGCGAATAAGTATTTTACGATAGTCCGGTCCAGTCAGTTAGAATCCCGTGGTACGAGTAATACCCTCCTCTTCCCTCAACCCCTTCCCTACCCGTATACAGTCCCTCTCCCCTCCCCACTTCTCATCCCAACTACGTTGTAATAGTGTCCGGGGTTGGTATAAATCATGCGTCGGTACTTATGCGTTCGTTCATTAGTCTCTTTCCGGTGATGGTGATGGTGGTGATGGTGGTGGTGGTGGTGGTGGTGGTGAGCTTCGCGCACGATTATCTTTGCGATTAATCTGAACCCGACTCCTACTCTAAGCGAATGTCTCTTTCACCGTTTTCCTTTCCTTCCTACCTACCTATCTACATGCATCCATGCATACATGCATACATACATACATACATACATACATACATACATATCCCACCAAACCAACAGACCAAACCTTCTTTCTCTCTTTCTTTTTTTCTTTTGTTTGTCTTGCTTCTATCTTTTCTTTCCCTCTCTCACCACCCCGTTTACTTACCATCTTCCTCTTATACGCAGTCCGAGGCTATCCACATCTATCTCTTTCTCTGTCTCTGTCACTGTCTCATTTCTGTTTCTATTCCTATTTCTATTTCTATTTCGTCGATAGATACGAACAACTACGACGTTTCTCAAACGCATTTTCCCATAATGAGAAATCCATATAAAGTCTCTCTCTTCCGGGGAGTTCCGTATCGATGGATAATCGATCTGCGATACTTTCGAACGTTTCTCAAACACGCACACGCGCACGCGCACATAAATGCATAGCGTACGTGTGTATATACGTATGTATGTATATGAATAGGTATAAAGATTCTGTAGAGAGAGAGATAGAGAGAGAGAGAGCTCTTCTTGAACGACTCTCGTACTATTTTATTTATAAGGAGTCCTACTACTCTCTAACCCCCGACGGATTACGATCGATCGGAACGATTAGCTTCGGCCAAATTGGGTAAAAGGATCTTATTACTCCTCTAGTCATTTCTAAAGTATAACGGATTCGTTTTAATCCGATCGAATAGATCCGAACCAACTGACCCTCTCGAGCAAAGTTTTACACTGATACAGGTACGCGTTTATATTATTTTAATCGTTATGGTTAGGACCAACTCTCTCTCTCTCTCTCTCTCTCTCTCTCTCTCTCTCTTTCTCTATCTATCTATCTATCTATCTATCTTTCTCTCTCTCTCTCGTATGTGTGTCTGTGTGTGTTTGTATTTGTTCGTTTGTTGTAACGGTTAGAACGACGAGAATGGAGAAGATTTTTTCCACGATTTTTATTCGAGATTTAAACGCGGAGAAAATGCGCGTTCGTTCGCTTAATCATCGTACGAATCATCGTACATAACATTACGGATCAACGTTACTTACTTAATCATTCGTACGTTACTTATTCACTTACTCGCTCGTTCGCTACACCTTCCACTCGGGCGAATAATAATCGCTCCATAATCAAGCGAATTAATGGAGTTATCCTTTGCTTTTAATACGTTATATCTTATAATATCGTCGGAGGATCGTATTAATTGGGATTAATTTTCATTGTTTCGTCGCGTGAGAAAAGGGAGGGTGACGAGGGAGAAAAAAAAAAAATAATAATAATAATAATAATCCTGTAAAGAGGAAAGAGAAAGAAAGAAGTGATTGAAAATAAAAAGAGGAGATTGATGTTAACTGATTGATCTTACAGTTATCGCGTGAAAAAAGAGAGAGAGAAAGAGAGAGGAAATGATAATTTTGAAACAGAAGAAACGGCAAGGAAAGAAATAAAAGGAGTAAGGAAAAAGATTTAAATGAACAAATCAATCTTATTATAATTGAGTGAGAAAGTAAAAGAGAGAGAGAGAGAGAAACGTAAGAAACCTCGTAAAGTACACGATTATCAAATTAACTCACTCGATCGCTCGCTCGCTCGGTTACTCACGTACTTACTACATACTTACGAACATAACCGATCACTATATAAATTCAATTTCTATAGTAAAAGAACATATTGTGTCTCGTGGAATGGCTAAAGCGACGATCGGTCGAACATCCTTTGATAAAAGCGAGAATAAGGGAGAGGTGTGGATTAGAAACGGTGTGTGAGAAAGACAGATAGATCAATATATATATATTGAGAGAGAGAGAGAGAGAGAGGGAGGGAGAAAGAGAGAGAAGTAAAATGAAGAGGAAGAGGAGGAGAAGGAGAAGGAGAAGAGTAGTAAAAGGAGTAGAAGAAGAGGGTGAGGCTAGAGAGTAAGAGAGAGAGAGAGAGAGTACCTGTGAGGAATAAAGAGGGTAGGTAACACTAGGACTCTCGTGGCTTCTCACAGATTTATCATCGCCTCGGGCAATGGGACTCCTGGGTGAGAGCATCCATTCAATTGCCGTTGCCAGGTTATTCGTCTCTCGTTAATCCCGTCCGTATCGTTTGTTACCTCTTAACTCTCCGATCCACGGACAATTATTCGCGTGGTATTACGACTTTGGCCACCATCTTAACTCCGATATACCTGGTCTTGCTGTTGGCTTGCTTACTTATACACGTATATGTACGTATATACGTGTATATGTATATGTGCGACGTTATTAAATCGATGAATGCCACGAAATCATCGTCATCCTCCTTCGTTCTTCCTCATCGTATTCCTACGTCGTAATCTTCATTTAATTGTTATTATTATTATTATTATTATTATTATTGTTATTGTTATTATTATTATTATTCGTCGCGTTTACAACGGCCATTAACGCGGAACACGATTTAACGAACGAGACTACGATCGATTTTTAATTTCTTTTCATTAATTTTTTCTTTTCTTTATTTTCTTTTTTTTTTTTTTTTATCAATCGTTCACTATATTAAATGGATACGATTTAGAAACGATTACGTCGATCGAACGTATACTATGTACGCTCAAGCAATATAAAAATATTTATCTATGATATATTCATATTTATATGGTATATATGTATATACGTGTATATGTATTTGTCGTTGGATTAATACATGGACGTTAACCTAACTATGCGATAACCCTAAACGTTAAATAAATAAGGGACGACAGTTCTATTTATTCCATCCAAGGATTTTTTTTATTGAACTTACTCGCAGATAATCTCTCTCTCTCTCTCACACACACACACACACTCTCTCTCGTTCTATGTAAAACGTCGTACATTCCTCCTTATAAAAGCTTCGTTACTTCGTTAGAATATCTAACGTCGTTACCAAAGCCGTGTATTCGAGCAGGTTAGTACATGTATATGTATATGTATATGTTGTCCAACGATACAGCATTATCCTCGCTTCATCGGCGTCAAAGACGTTAATTGAATTCCAGGAGGGATTTCAACGTGCGAAAATTTCCTGCTTGTAGAAACTTCTTTTTCTTTTTTTTTTTTGGAGTCTATTTCTTTTTCCCTTTCTATTTCCTCTTCTTTTTTTACCCTCCCCTCCCCCTCACACCCACCCAACCTCGTACACGTACACGTACGCGTACACGAACTAAGAATAGGTGTCTTATAGAAAAACTGGTTTCGTGGATTCCTCTCTCGTTGCGGACGTATACGCATGCGCGTATGCAATGTATGTATGTATGTATGCGAGTATGTAATATGGGATACATAAATACATGGATACATACATCGAACGTTCCGAGCTTCCGACTATCGGAGCCGCTTCTAGGCGCTTGACAATTTAAGCTGCTTAGTCGTAACGCGCGAGACCTAATGCTAAGAATAACTGCCGTTGGATTAACACGTTAACTGCCGAGTAAGCCTCTTTTACATGGCTCTCTCTCTCTCTCTCTCTCTCTCTCTTTCTCTATGTCTCTCTGTCTATCTCTAACACTTTGCTATCGTACGAAGAAAGAAAATTCGTTTGAGCGTTCGAACGCTCAATTCGAACGAATTTTCTCTTCCTTCGTATGATACGCAACAGAGACGAAACGTTCGTTAACCCTTAAACGATACAACGAAGTTTAAAACACGGTCTCACCGTGTTCAAACCATTATCAAAAATCTTTATTAGGCACCACCACCACCACCACCTCTATCTATCTCATCGATAGAGAATCTTCCTCTTTACTTCGTCAGGTTTGTCCTCTGGAACGAACTTTGAACTATGAGAGGAGACCCTTCCTTCCTTCTCTCTCTCTCTCTCTCTATCTCTCTCTCTCTCTCGCTCACTTACTTACTGACTCTCGATAGTGAAGTAACTGTACAGGTCATCAGACAATTTTCATTCTTTTGTCCTACGATATACACGAACGATACTCCTTCACAACAACGTAGAGGAACGTTTTCTACAACGAGTGGAAATCGATTGTACGTAGCAGCTCTTATCCTCTAGTGAATATAAAAAAAGAGAGAGAGAGAGAGAGAGAGAGAGAGAGAGATTTGGTCGAGAAAAAAAAATAATGAAAGGATAAAAAAATAATCACTGTAGTACGAATGAATTAAAAAAGAAAAAGAAATAATACAAAAATTATTATCCTACAAACGAATTGAATTAAAAAAATAAAAAAAAGAAGAGAAAAAAAAAATAAGAAATAAAAATTATTGTCGTACAAATGAGTTAAGAAAAGAAAAAAGAAAGAGAAAATAAAAAGAAGGAGGATAAAAATGGAAAGAAAGTAAAAGTTGAATAAGATTTAAATGCGAGGAACGTGCGTATATCATTGAATATCGATAATTCGTATACGAGTTTAGAAACGTATTAACAACCGTGTGTTGTCGTCGTTACGACTCGATGAACATCGAACATAATCTCGAGTTTCTCATGTTCGAAAGTGACAAACGCTAGCTAATTAATCCCCTCGTAAATTTTTCCTACTATCGAAATGTATATACACACATACACACACACACATATATATATATATATATATATATATACATACACATTTATAACATATATAAATATATATATATACAATAGCTCGGTATATATACTCTATAGTCTACAAGTCTATAGACTACAATGTGGTGTGACAAGACGATAGGAACGCCATTGGTGGTCTTAGAAAATATCGTATCACCCGCGGAACGATAGTGGCGTTGCCATAATTAATCGCCCCCTCGTTAGCCGTACGTAATCACGAGCTCTACGTTCGCGTTTTCACGAGAGACTCGTTCAATAAGAAATAGAAAGAGATAGAGATAGAGAGAGAAGGACGAGATAGATACTCTTTGTTGTTAAGTGCATTGAATTCCAATTCGATTTTAAACTATTATAATATTGAATGTATTCATTAGACAGCTTTCATAACATTTTTCTTTTTATCTTTTTCTTTTTTTTTTTTCTTTTTTTTTTTTTTTTTTTTTTTTCAATGAAAGACACAAAAGAATTTTTGCATCGTCATTCCTCTTATATCACAGCTTCTTACTTGCGAGAATTGGTCCTTCTTTCTTATTTTTTCGTTTTTAATCCTTCGAACGTTCGCCGATAAAAATTTCTACGACGTTTCGAATGCAAACTCCGCGCAAAATTAGAGAATGAAGGGAAGTAAAAGCGAGAGGATAAAAAAAAGAAAAAAACAAGAAGGAGAGGGAGAGAGAGAGAGAGAGAGAGAGAAAGAGGGAAAAAGAAAGAGGAACGAAGGTAATCAATTTCTTGCAATCATCTTTCGAATAAATCCGAAGAAAATTCGTGGTAACAACGAAAATTATAATACAAGGTATGATCACGCTTAAAGTACGTACGTACCCTATGATCTTACAGGTGGTTATAACGATATCCAAGAAAAGACTATCGATTTTCAAGATAAGACGTTGACTGACGAGAGAAGAGACGTCTTTTACGTAGGTAAGTTCCATCGACGATTACCGGTGAATGGCCGATTCGTCGCGGTCGTACTGTCTCTCTCTCTCTCTCTCTCTTTCTCTCTTACACACTCACACACACATACACACAGAGAGAGAGAGAGAGAGAGAGAAGAACTGCGTGAGAGTAAGAAGGAAAAGGTCGTTGGAAAACGATTTGTAAGCGACGTCTACTTGCTCGATTCGTATCACTCTGTGTCGTTGCCTGACAATTTTACCGAATCGAAATGTCTTTTAAAAGGGACGTTGATTTAACCCTTTTGAACTATGATTAATTTTACCCGGTTTATACTTGATAAATATCCATTCGCAACATTTTAATACCCCCCGCCTCACTCCTACTTCGATATCGGATATACGGGTATATAAATATTCTCATACGAGTACATTGGTATGTATATATATGTGTGTGTGTGTGTGTGTACGGTAATATCAATTCGATTATTTAATTTTAAAAAAAAAAAAAAAAAAAAAAAAAAACATTTGCAAAAGAAAAGCAAAGTTTTCTCCACCGACGTAATTTATATCTCTTTTGGATTTTTCAATGTCCCTCTTTCACTCTTTCCTTTTTAATTTTAATATTACTCCTAATGATTAATATCCTTCTGATTAATGCGTTACACGATCGATCATTCATTCGTTTCTTTTTTCCAATATCGTCCGAAAATATTTCTCTCTCTCTCTCTCTCTCTCTCTCTCTCTCTCTCTCTCTCTCTCTCTCTCTCTCTCTCTCTCTCTAAATTTCCTACGTGTTAAATCCAATCTAATTTACTTTTAAACCTTCGATGTCTCTTACACGCATGCAATTTTTTATATGTATGACGAGACCAGAGATTTAAAGAAAAAAAAAGAAAAAAGAAGAACGAACGAATGAATGAATGAACGAACGAACGAACGAATGAATGAATGAATGAATGAATGAATGAATGAATGAATGAATGAATGAATAAGAAAAAGACAGGATAAGACAGGATCGGTTATCCGTAAAAATGCGTTCGGTAGTTTAATGGCATTTATATTAGAAAAGAATTAGGATGGAAAGGACATATATTTGAGTTACGGAAGCAAGAAG
>OU964986.1:2752534-2792534 GCA_918808275.2 Dolichovespula sylvestris | reverse complement strand
TGATCAATCGACGAAACAATATTGATAAGTTAATATCGGTTCGTATATAAAGCATAAACGCGAACAAAGAGAGAGAAAAAGGGATATTAACATTCGATATTAAAAATATTAAATCTTGCACGACGTATAGTTAGAAATTAATCACGTCGCTTGAAAGAACGAAAATGAACAACGAACGATACATACACTTATTACTTTTCTTTGTATGTTCTTCAAAAAAAAAAAAAAAAAAAAAAGAATCCCCCCAAAAAAAAGAGGATATATTCATACGAGAGGAGAGAGATGATCATGATGAGAGATCGTTCTTGATCGATTAGGTTTACACGGGTGCCTTACTTAATCCGATTACTCTACGCGTTCCGACATCGTCGAAATCTATGTTTAATAAAAATAAAACAGACGCCGCGTGTCCGTTGAAACGTTAAATACGTTTCTTTACGTATAATTTATTAGCAAAACGATGTTGAAAATAGTTGAATAAAATGATACGTTTGATATTAATCCGACTTGAAGTCGGATCTATCCTCTCTCTCTCTCTCTCTCTTTTTCTATCGGTCTCTATCTCGAACGTAGAGCGTGCGTCTTGGACTCGTCCGTTCGTTTCATGGGATTTCCGTTGGCGGACCACCTAGTCGAATAGAAAACCACACCGAGATAGTCAGTCCCTCTCCTCCTCCTCCTCCTCCTCCTACCCCTCCCGTCATACGTTTACTACCTGAAGAGAGCTCCGATGACTAATGGATCTAGTTGGCGAAGAACGTACCTACGTACGTACGTACGTACGTACGTACTCGCATACTTCCATAAATATTCAATCTCCGTAGAAACGAATAATCCAAGGAAGGTAGAATATTTCATCCGATTAACAAAACAACGATAAAAAGATTTAACCCAATTACATATGGACATATAAATCGTTTACGACTAATTTAAGAAGTATTAATCATAAACTCGTGGAAACGTTATAACGCGTTCGCTATATCGAACTATTAATGATTACGTCGCTTTGGTCAATCGGTCGTATTGCATTATTCGTGATGGATAGAATCAAATTGTTTACAAATATTTCGCTTAATTAAACCGACGAGCGATATCGTTTTGAAAATTATTTAAATTAATATTAATTATAATTCTGGGAATATCATGAAACATTTTCTAATAAAGTAATTATAAACGATTGCAATGGTAGGAGGTCAATTTGTTATATACGTAATTCGTGATGGATAGAGTCGAATTGTTTACAAATATTTAATTGAATTATCTGATAAATAATATTATCTCTTATTTCAATTAACGAATATTAATCATTATTTCATGATGAATATTGAAACATCTTTGGTATTAAATTCTACTTTCAAATGGTCGATGTATTCGTTAAATTAATAAGAGATGATACTTAACAAGATACTTAACGGATAATCAAATCAAAAGATTTATAAAAGTATTTGAATATAACGAACTTACTATCTATCAGAAAAAAAAAAATGTTATTTCTCATATTGCCAAAGTTAATGTAACATGAAATATTTCTATCGCCAATGTTAAGATACACGATATATCCTTTCAAAATTTCTTATAGCAATAAATATCATAAATATTAGAAATAATATACAATTTTTCCCCCCCGTAAAGAGACAATAATTAATATATACCTAAACGATATAAAATACAATATATACATATATATAACTCGTTTCTAAAAAAAAAAAAAAAAGAAAAAGACAACAAAAAAGAGCGTCATTTGAAAGTAAAAAAATCCCGATAAATATCGTATCGAACGACGACGAGTAACCCGGTGTAAGCATTCGCGCATATTCCAAAAGAAATCAAATCGCCATTATTACGGGAAAGCCGCGATCTATGAATGAACTTTGAAGAATCATGATGGCAGGGAGAGGAGGTAAGAGTTACGAGGACTTCCGGACGTTTCTTTTATCTTGATTCCTTCATTCCGATCTTGGTTTCTACTCGTGCCTTCTCTCTCTCTCTCTCTCTCTCTCTCTCTCTCTCTCTCTCTATCTCTCTCTATCTCTCTAAAGAAGTATCAAGAAGTCGGTAAGAGAAATAAAACGTCGTCGGTAAGGGGTCGTCTCTTCGGATGGCACGATAATCATCGCTCGCGAGCGGTAGACGCTGGACGGACAAGAGAGAACGCGATTCCAGTTCTTGCATTTCTCCGAGCTGGAAGGAACGAAGACGAAGACGAAGACGAAGACGAAGACGAAGAATAAAAAGTAGAAGAAGAAGAGGATGAGGATGAGGATGAGGTCGAGCTCGGATATCCAACCAAGACCCGTAAATCCCTCCTCGCGTTGTTGTACGTAGCGGTAACGATGAAAAGATCAAAAATCTCTCTCTCTCTCGATGATCGTATTATCCGAGTTACATCGTACAATAATATCGAAACGATGGGCGATATCGAACGGATTAGTTAGAAGAATCGGTATATAACGTGATCTCGTCGTTAGTATACAAACGTTTACGCGATAAAGATTTCGATACGATTTTGATACTCTCCGTGATGATCGTCTTTTTATTCTTTTATTATTTTTCAAATATTTGATATACCATCAGTTTGATATACCATTCAAATATTTGATATACCATCATCATTATAACATATGATGCAAGTGTGACGATAACAAAACGCTATTGGTTTTTTGAAACTTACTAACGCGACCATTGATATTTTCTTTGTTGTTTTTTTCTTTTCTTTTCTTTTCTTTTCTTTTTTTTTTTCAACGTTCGAATACGTCGCATGCATCATCGTCGCGAAGATAAGGATGCGTTCTTATTCGATGTGACGACATTAACGTAAATATTACCATATCGCTGTATTAATTCTTCAAAGGAAAAAGGGAAAAGATTATAGAGAAAGAAAAACAAAAAAAAAAAAAGAAAAAGGAAAGACGCGAAGAAAAGAGAAAACAAAACGAATCACGAAGATCAAAGAGAGATAGATAGAGATAGATAAGTCATTCGGAGACAAAATGAGAAATCTTAGTAGGCAAAGAATCTTACAAAGTCAAAAGAATAACGATAGAAACGGACATGGACATCCGGAACACACGCCTTTTCCAAGAACTGGAAAGCTGCTCCTCCGAGGAAGGAATGAAGGAATAAGATGAGTAAAAAGAAGTAGGAAGAGGGATGGATAGGGAGAAAGACGGACAGACAGACAGACAGAGAGATTTAGAGAGAGAGAGAGAGAGAGAGAGAGAGAGAGAGAGAAAGAGAGAGAATTACTGAAGGATGCACATCGGAAGATCGACGTGTCCTCGAGGCACCGGGTCGCGTGGCCTTCGACGTGCTCGGAATCATAAAATAACTATTCGATTCCGACTATACGAGGAACTCTTCTCCTCCTCTTCTTCTTCTTCTTCTTCTTCTTCAGAAGAAGAAGATCGGAATGGTAAAGGAAAAAAAAAGGAAAAGAAAAGAAATGAAAGATAAAAAAAAAATGAAAGAAAAAAGAAGCATTCCAAATCCTGACCGATACGTTCCACCAATCCACGATTAGTCTTTCCCCTAAATCTCACCCCTCTCTCTCTCCTCAAATCCACCCAAATCGTACTACTACTATTATTACTACTACTACTAACACCATCGCCTCAGTCTCGCGAGCAGCCCCATATTAAAATCCAACTCTTCGTTTCCACGAAATGACAGGGAAACGGCGCGTTCGACTTTCGCGTTTTACGAGAACGTTTCTAACGGGCGACCAAATCGTTCTACATATACGTTGGACCGACGACGTTGAAAGTGAAACGAGTGAAACAACGTACGTACGTTGCAATACGCGTAAAAAGAACGTTTGCGATCATATTGTTTTCTCGTTGTTTCGTTGTCTTCTATCTTTCCTTTTCCTTTTCGTTTCATTGCGAATCGAATCATTCGTTTTGTTTATTCTTTTCCTTTTCTTTTCTTTTTTTTACGAATCGAACGAGAAATTAATTAAGCGAATTAAAAGTTCTCCCGATGAGTTCGACGTTGAAAAATATCGATTTAACGTTCTCGAATCGTTACGATCCACGCACGAAGTATTCGTACGAACGATTATACATTTTAATCATTTATTTATTTATTTATTTAATTGTTTATTTTAATTATCATTAAATATCGTAAGTGCAAGAAGAAACGAGATCTTGCGTCGTGTCGATCATATCCGGGGGAAAAGAAAAGAAGGGAGAGGGGGTGGGGCGGGAGGATTATAGGGGAACGATAACGTAATTTTCTTATAGGATTCTCGCATGTCTCATGGGATTTATCGAAACGCGGCGTGGCCGGGGATCGACGCGAATCGATACTTCCTGTCGATCGAACAACGTCGGCAATACGAAGATCATACAATATGTATGGATCCTTCCAGTATCTCTCTTTCTCTCTCTCTCTCTCTCCCCCTGTGTTCTCGAGGATTACGGCGTAGTTCGTGTAATGAAGCGTAGAAAACCCGCCGGCTAGTTTTTACTTTGACTCAACGAGAAGTTGGAACTCCAGACTTACGTCGAGAGGAACTCGACGATCCCTTTTTTATTAACTACGCTATCCAACGGCCCTCTCGTGCCGCGAAATGATCTCCCTCCCTCCCTCCCTCCCTCCCTCCCTCCTCCCTCCCTCACCTCCTCGCCACCCACCTCCCCAACCTCGTCCTCTTGTTAACTAATTGATCTTATACTCGAACGAACATATCTTAAGCATATGTCAGACTACTCTAGCGAACGTTCGATTTGTCGTATGTAATATTATAATCGATTGTAACTTCGAGAAATCGCGAATGGAAAGTGTATACATTGACAAATAATATCAATAGGAATAATAACGTAGATAAATTAATTAATGAATCAATGTAAGAATGACAAACGTGAATATTAAAAATAAATAAATAAACGGACGAAAAGGAAAGAAATGAAAGAATGAATGAAAGAAAGAATGAAAGGAAGAAAGAAAGAGGAGAGTAAAGGAAAAAAAAAAAAAAGAAAAAAAGAAACGAACACGAGTCTCCTTGTTAGAAATCGTGAACGGAACGTCCTGTTCGAAAGTACGAGTACGTAGATAGGATATGCAAAGACGGAGACACACACACACACACACACGCGCGCGCGCAGAAAAAGAGAGAGAAAGAAAAAAAAAGAAGAAAAAGAATAGGAAGACATCATCTTCTCGACGATGGACAAGGTGTTTGAATCGAATGGAAATCACGAGTTCGTTCCATCGACTTCCTTCATTTTCTCGTCGATATTTCGATCAGTTTGCCTCTCTCTCTCTCTCTCTCTCTCTCTCTCTCTCTCTCAGATACAGAAACACACACACACTCTCACCATCTCTCTCTCTCTAAAGTGGAGGAGAAAGAGAGGAGAAGAAGGACCCCCTGTCGTGGCAATTCTCAGCGGTGGCAGAGAGAGAGACTCACGTTATATCTCTCGCGAGAGAGTCTCTCTCTCTCTCTCTCTCTCTCTCTCTCTCTCACAGTACCATTCTCACTCGCTTTCTCCGCGATTCTTTACTATCGCATCTTTATTGGCCGATCGAGTCCAGGTGCCGCGGTGACATTAAACACGACGCGTTGGATCGCACCTTCAACAAGGCCCAGTCTCTCGAGAAGTGAGGGGTTAAGGGGAGGGTGGGGATGGGCCCGGCACGCGGCCCACCATGACGATCTCTCTCTCTCTCTCTCTCTCTCTCTCTCTCTCTCTCTCTCTCTCTCTCAATCTCTATTTCTCTCTCTTTCTCTAGTGATGCTCGCAAAAGGAACTTGGTTACTTTCCGTGACGATCGTATCTTTTTAATCTTTCTCGATCGTACGTCTTCATTGTCCTGTACCAGTCGTTATATGGAATTCAAAATTTTTTTTTAGATAGATAAATTGATAGAATGAGAGAGAGAGAGAGAGAGAGAGAGAGAGAGAGAGGTGTGACTGATTTGCATTCAATATAAATCTTTTATACATATATTATTTAAATCAAATTCCGAATTTAATTTGGAATCGTATTAACGTAGAATCGATGAATTTAACGTAGAGTTTGATATTTTTTATAACGATTAAAATTTATGATGGATAGAGAGAGAGAGAGAGAGAAATTATCGATTGCATTGCTTTCTATATCGAGTATCTATTTCTCTCTTTCTCTATCTCCATCTCTGTCTCTTTCGCTCTCTCAAATTATTATTATAAAATAATCTAAATTTATCTCTGTCCATGTCTCTAATGAAATTACCGAACGTTTAATCTAAGCTTGAATCGTTGAATTGACGGCGTTGAAGGCTTCGAATCGAAAGATACGATTTTTAAATTCAAGAATGAGAGAGATTAACGTTTTGGAAGAAGAAGAAGAAGAAGAAGAAGAAAACAAGAAAGAGAGAGAGAGAGAGAGAGAAAAGACTAGGGAGAGGTATGACTGTGTAATGCTTTCTATATCAAGTTTCTCTCTTTCTCTCTCGCACACACACTCTTTTCTTCTTTCTTAAATTTTAAATTTTGTACATCAAATGACACGATAAAAACGTATGAAAGAGAAAGAAAGAGAGAGAGAGAGAAACTCGGTATAGAAAGCATCCAGTCGCATCTCTCTCTCTCTCTCTTTCTCTCTCTCTATCTTCCTTTCTGTCTGCATTTCTCACTGATCGTGACTCGATGACTTTGCTAATTTCCAGAGCAATGCACTCAACGATCTCTCACCGAGAACGATCCAGATACCATCAATGATCTCAAACTCCATTCGATCGTCCTTGCTTACGAAAAAGTATTTAGATTCTATCTCTTCTCTCCTCTACTCTTATCTTATCTCTTCTCTTCTCTTCTCTTCGATAAAACGAAAGGGAATTTCCTCGTAACAATTCGCTATTACTTCCGCGGATATAAGTAAAATAGAAAAAAGAAAAAACCAAACCAAAAATAAAAAAGAAAAAAGAAAAAAAAAAATAACAACGAAAGGAGAGCGAAAGAGGACAAAATAAAAATCGCGCGAACTCACGTGGATCCTGACGATTGTTTTTTCACGATTTAAAAGAAAGAAAAAAAAAAAAGAAGAAGAAGAAAGGAAGAGAAAAATCCACGAATTCGATCGAAATAAAACGGATTGTATGAAATGAAAAGAAACGAGGGGTGATAACGAAGGGATAAGAAAATCGACGATGGTGTGAATAGTGATGGTGATGGCGTTGAAACGGTGAGAGCCAGTGAATCTATCGGTTTTAAGATACCCCCTGTCCCCCTCCTCTCCCGTATTAATAGTCAGACGAACGTTTATTGAATCGAGATAAATCTCTTGCCACCTACACGTTTCTGACCGCGATCGTGCGAGATTCTCCTTTGGCTACCGATCCTTCCTCTCGAGGGATAAGAAGAATAAGAAGAAGAAAAAGAAGAAGAAGAAGAAGAAGAAGAAGAAGAAGAAGAAGAAGAGAAGGAGGAGGAGGAGGAAGAGGGCTCAAAGCCTATCTTCTCTCTTCCTCCATTTCCTTTTCGTAAACGAAAATAAATAAATAAAGAAACAAATAAAAATATATATATATATATATATATATATATATATATATAAAGAGATAAAAAAGAAAGAGAAGGATAGAGAGAGAGAGAGAGAGAGAGAGAGAGAGAGAGAGAGAGAGAATGAGAGAGGAGGGGTCAAAGGACGAAAGGTACCACCGTGGGATCCTGGGTGAGATAAGCATAGCCTCTGAGAGTAAAGTCGAAATAGAAGGAGTGCGAGAGAGAGAGAGAGAGAGAGAGAGAGAGAGAGAGAGAGAGAGAGAGAGACAGAGAGGGTCTCCTTCCTTCTCTCTCTCTCTCTCTATCTCTCTCTCTCTCTCTCTTTCTTTCTCTCTATTTCTATTTCCTTCTCTCTTTCTCTTTGACTCACTCTTGGTAGGTCCTCATGGCGGAGTTTCTAATGCCAGTCTTCCAAGAAGCCGTGGAACGCCGCGATCGTTCGAATATATGAATGTTTTATGAAGGTGGCGGTACGACATCTTGAAAGTGGGAAAGGAAGGGCCTAGTGTGTCCACCAATAGGGAAAAGGAGCACGCGGAAAAGCTAAGTTTCGATCGTAAATCCCAACGAGCGGGTACTTTTCTTCACTGACTACCGACGAGGACGACGACGACGAGGAGGACGTTGCTTTACGATATGTAAGTTCGGTTGATGGAGATGGGGAGGGAGGGAGGAAGGGAGGAGGGTCTGACTGGTTGGTTGGTTGGTTGGTTGGTTGGTTGGTTGGTTGGCAACGTCGGGCATCTTAAAAGAACGGTATAAACCTAGGAATACGTGATTTCAAAATCACGCTGAGATAATGGTACAGAATACCAATGTAAAATAGAATTAAGATAAAAAAAAATTATATATATGTGTGTGTGTGTGTGTGTGTGTGAGAGAGAGAGAGAGAGAGAGTATGAAAGAATAAGAAGAAATGAAAACAAAACAAAACGTTTCGTAAACGATCGTCATTATCGAAGAAAATGTTTGCCGTTCGGTTTATTCCCGATTTGTTTCCGCGTTACGGATATCGTGTTCTTTGTTAAAAAAAAAAAAAAGAGAGAAAGAGAAAGAAAAAAATGAGGAAAGTTGGGCTTAATTAATTTCATCGAAACTTTATACGCTAGTTCAATAAATACGATATATATATATATATAGAGAGAGAGAGAGAGAGAGAGAAACAGGGTGGTGGCCTCCAAGTAATAAAGAAAGATATATATATATGTGTGTGTGTGTGTGTGTGTGTGTATATACATTCGTTCGTTGTTCGATCGGCTTAGAAAATTGTCCGAGTTCGTGTATCTACGGAATTTAATACAAATCCCAATTCCATTGTCTAAAACCTAATTAGAGATATCGAAAAGAGGAAGCAGCACGATAAAGAGAATTAGAAATAGGGTAGAATACTGTATCCCATAATGTTCCTTAAACATAGACGAAAATATTCCTCCATCTTAGGTATGCACGTATGTACATATGTGTATATGTATGTATATATATATATATATATATATATAGCCCTGTTTTTCTATTCGATTCTACTAAGATAGGTACGTACATATACATATACATATACATACATATATATATATATATATATATATATATATATATATATATACAGGCCGTTTTCTCAAAGGTTCTCACGAAGAACACCAAGCTATATCCGGAAGGAGACGAACAAGAGGAGGAAAGAGGAGGAGAAGGAGAAGGAGGAGGAGGAGGAGGTGAAGGTGGAGGTGGTGGAGATGTAGGAAGGTTGAAATCGGTCAGGGAAACTAGTGCAGTGGAAGCACGAAACGGTGACACGGCGACGAGAAGAGACGGCCATATATGTCGACGTTCAATGTATAAGTAAAAGAGAGAGAGAGAGAGACAGAGAGAGAAAGAGTGGGAGAAAGAGAAAAGAAGCCAAAGGGTGGGTGAGTAGGTGACTGGAGAGAGAGAGAGAGAGAGAAAGAGAGAGAGAGAGAGAGAGGAAGACACACAATGATGCACTCAGGCTGCTGTTGCTGTTGTTGTTGCTGCTGTTACTGTTACTGTTGCTGCTGAGCTATCGGCGTGACGAACCCATAATAGTTCCACGGTCTCGTGGCTCTCTCTCTTTCTCTCTCTTTCTCGCACGCGCGCGCGCATATGTATTTACCAAGTCCAGAGAGCGTTTACACGAGAAGGAAGGAAGACAGGATCGACACGAAGGGGATCGGCAGATCGGGAACCGTGCGATCGTGTGACGAGCCGCTAGCTCGGTTTTGCTAGCTTAGCTAACTTGGCTAAGCTAAACTGCGCCGAGTTAGCTAAACTAAACTGAGCTAGCTTAGTTGGCTAGCTGGGCTGGATGACTGCCTGGGCTAGATGGCTAGCTGGCTGGCTGCTTGGTTGGCGAGCATCTCAACCAGTCACGGTCCGAGACCCTTGCGGAACCAATGGGGACTTTATAAGGCTACGTCCACACCATTGACTCGACGATATTTTATCTTATGCTGTCTCTGTCCTATACAAACTATAATAATACTTATATATACGGATTTAAAGTATTCTGACTTAAGGGTCTAGACTTTGAAAGATGACGTTGCTTTTCTCTTTCTATATATATATATATATATATATATATATATATATATATATATATATATTTTTTTTTTGTTTATTTGTTTATTTGTTTCTTATGAGATTCAATGAATACAATCAATGACGGTAAACAACGTCAGATAGGATCGGAGTTGCGTAAACAATTATCGCGTTGAAAAATCATTAAAAGTATTATTTATTCATTAATATAGATCATAGAAATACAGGTAAAGTTATCTGTAGCTGAAGAATCGTCCTTGCCCTACGACCTCCTGATATTTAAATGTCTTCTTCTTATATATATATATATATATATATATATATATATATATATATACACACACCTACACGACACCAACGATAACCCACGATGGCTACTGCCAATCAACGTAATTATTAGGTTTAGGTGTGGGTGTAGAAGAACCCGTTGAAAAGATCACGTTCACTCTCTCAAAGGATCTTTAAATCGATGCCAACCAATGATGATGACTATCGATCATTATATATCCTATGGTACAACGATTTAACGATAATATCTACGAATTTGACACGTTCGGACAATAATTGATTTTATACCATGATTTAATCTGACCCTGGAATAAGACGAATTCAATTTTAATCGTCGAAATATTGATTAACGATATTCGTCTTATTTAACTATATTATATATATATATATATATACACACACATATAGTATAATAAAGGAAGAATTACTCGATATTATTTAATCAATCAGGTATAATACAATAAAATAAATTATACAATAATCAATAATATTCAATAATTATTCAATAATAAACAATAATCAAATATTTAAATTATAATAATAAAAAGAAAATTTGTGCTATAACATTTAAGAGATTTAAATTGCTAATAATTTTATTCTATCGTCCTGCGTTACAAAAAATCATCGTGGATTGTCGAATAAATAATGACGAATTTCATATTTCAAATATATATCTATAAAACCGTTCGGCCAATGGAATCCAGTTAACCAATACAAATTTTAATTGGATTTTGGATTAAATACAAATTTAATTGAATGATGGACGCGGGGAAAGAAGAAATATCGTAGAAATTCCATTTAGGTTGTAATCAAAATTGTTCAAAAACAAAAATCAACCCACACGCATACACACATTGCACGCACATTAGACATATATATGTGTGTATATATATATATATATATATATATCCATCGGTACGTGAGCAATCTCGCGATCTCTAGTTTCATTATATCGGCGTGCGTTCGAGGACACTAGGGTTGACACCGCAAACGCCTTACGTTCTCCGCGTTACTATCTTTAGATGAGCCCGCGTTTCTCGGTTGCCCCGTTGCTCGATTCTCTCTCTCTTTCTCTCTTTCTCTCTATTGGATCGTGACAAGCTAACATCGGTAGAACGAGTGCAAAAGCGAAAAGGCACACGGCGCGAACACGTACTTAAGAGATCGGACCGACTTAAACTCGAATCACGTACCGGACAAGTTCGAGTGGTAACACCACAACTATTTTCTCGGTCCTGCTGTTGCTCTCTTGATACTCTCTCAAAAGAGAGAGAGAGAGAGAGAGAGAGAGAGAGAGAGAGAGAGAGACTCTCTACGATATATACCAGACACACCCACATTCGTTCGTGTCGATTGCCACGAGCTTATTTCCTTCGAACATTATTGTATTCTCTCTCTCTTTCATTCTCTCCTTTCTTTCTCTTTCTATCTATCGTTCATACTTATTTAGCCAAGTAACCACACAACAACAACAACAACAACAACAACAACAACAACAACAACGGGGCGGCTGCAGCTCGATGACGATTGGATAAAAATACGAATTAGCAGCTATTTGCTGCAATTCACCGACGATTAATTATTCCCCACCGATATATTCTTTTCTCTTTCCTTCCTCATCTCTCTCTCTCTCTCTCTCTCTCTCTTTATTTCCATTTTACTTTCCTTCACTCTCTTTCTCGTCCCTCTCACTCGTACTAACTCGCTCGTTCCAGTCTAGTCACTCACACTTACTCGCACGGTAACTCAACTTGGCAGCAACGGTACCACCACCACCATTACTGTCACACCATCACCACCACCACCATTACCACCATCACCACCGTTCGCGTTACCATTTCGTACGGTCACAGTAGATAAATTATACTTTCACGAAAGTGGAATATTCTCTCTACGTGCATTAGGATACTTCAACGAGCACGCATATATATATATATATATATATATATATATATGTGTGTGTGTGTGTGTACACACGTAGGATATTTTCTTCTTCGATCATTTAAAAATCTCGACTAACCTCGCGTTAGCTCGCTTCCTTCGATAGTTCGAAACCTCCACCTCGAGTAATAGTAATAGACGATGGATTAACGTCTATCGTCGCTGTATAGTAAGACGATAGATAGACCTTTAACAATCTCTCTCTCTCTCTTTCTCTATCTTATCGTATCATTACGCGTTACTTACTCCGATGACGTCGGTCTCTTACGAGTTAGCCATAAACTCACCCCGAGAGATCGGACACTTATTATCATTACATACGTATGTATGTATGTATGTATGTACGTACGTATGTATGGTACGTCCGAACTATCGATAACGTTTACAAGACATCAGAGCCATCGATGCTTCTACTTATTCGCCTCTCGGCATAGATACGCGTGGGAAAATCTTACGAGATACGGTACCAGTCCGATCTGTGACCCTCTTTTCGGACCGTTCGACTAACTATACCCAGGATGTTTCATCTAATTGCGCTGATAAATAAATTACAAGCTTTCCACTTAATACCCCTGAGATAGATAGATAGATAGATAGATAGATAGATAGATACATATATATAGAAAGAAAGAGTAAGAGAAAAACAAACAAACAAACAAATATATATATATATATATACATATATGATACGTACGAGACCCGTTACATTTATTTATTAGTCCGTCATATATTTATTAATACTCCGACGTATTTATATAAAATTTGCGATCAATGTAACTAACGATCGTTCTTCGATCATTAAGCATTAACTCTCTCTCTCTCTCTCTCTACGAATCTATTCTCGTACGTTTCAAGTTTCCATTATCACCAGTCTCAGCGATATATCCGCGCTATTTACATACGTCATTTACATATGTATATATGTAACTCGTACGATCAAACGTTGAGGATATCCTCCGACGATAGAACAATCGTCGGAAAAGGTTTCTCACTCTCAAATGTTACACTCTTTTTAAATTTTATTCGATGTTATACTACTATCACCACTAACGGGGGCTCGTTACCTATATACTCTCGACATCTTTTCAATGAAGGATTCTAACGGAGTTTTCTATCTAAATCATATTCATACGATTCCCATATTCGCGATAGACTATTCACTTTCCAACTCGCCGCGCGTGACCGAACTATTCACGACAGGAATATCATTACGGGTATGTTAGTTTTCGAACTACTATATTACATTTACAATTACATACACCTACGCACACACACACACATATATATATATATATTCACAATTTTATTAATGTTTTATAATAATTGTAATATGTACATTGATATATATATATAAATATATGCTTTAAAATCAATATATTTTATTAATATACAACAATCTATATAATTTAATTAAATATATATATATATATCACTATAATATAATTTATAAATTGTTTCACTATACCATCCAATTAATCGTTTACCGATACAACTAAATTTTACGCGACCCATCAACCTGACGTATTACAGATTTCAAACTTATAATCCAATTAATCGCGTATATTAGTTCCCAGAAACAATTTACATTGAAACTGACTGATCTAACGCTATGAACTCAATGTTACAACTAACAAAAAAAAAAAAAATGAAATAAAATAAAAGCAGGAAAAAAATATCACATAATACGAAGAAAGAAATTAATAAAAGAAAAAAAAAAAAAAAAAGACAAATCGATAACGATAAACTCGGATATAATTGGAGCACAGAATGTGGGACGAGGAGGAGATATGTGTGTGTGTGTGTGTGTGTGTGTGTGTGTGAAGAAAAATATAGAAAAAGGGAAATTTTTTCGCAACGACGACGATAACGACGGTATAAACGATATGCGAAACGACGTTGGTTACGCGTTCCCATAAAAAAAAAAATCTGTCTAATGGCGTTCGCCATAGCGCGCGCGCGCTCAGCTGGCAGAAGCCATGCACAGCGGCGCGCAACTCCTTGGCCGCTGCCGCCGCCGTGCCTGCCCGTTGTTGGTAATTACGCGTTGCAAAACAGAGACACGACATCGACGACCCTACGACCCCTTCGAAGGTTGGCTCAGACCAGAAATACGAGGAGAAGAGAGGAGAAGTGGGAAAGAGAGAGAGAGAGAGAGAAAGAAAGAAAGAGAGAGAAGTGGCTCCGAGGGAAGGTGGGACGTTGGGTAGGGTCTAGAGGGCCGGGGGGAGGAGGAGGAGGAGAAGGAGGAGAGGGGAAAAATAGGAAGGAAGGGGGTGGTGTAGCGGTCTTTCTCTCCTACACCTCTTAGGTCAACCACTACTAGACTCGCCTAGCAGGACTAGGAAGTATCAAACCCGATGAAAATACTCTTTGTCTGTATTATGCGATACTTACAATAATAATTCATATCCTTCGTATAGCGACAAATAAAAACATAATAAATAAATAAATAAATAAATAAACAAAATGAAATAGAAGGGAAGAAAAAGATTGACCATAGGTATCGTCGAATGTCTATGGTGATATTTTTCGTTCGTAAGATATATCGTAGAGACTTCGAATCGATCTTTGAACGCCATTGACACCCGTATCTTCCCCCCCCCCTCTGCCATCCTTACACCCACCCATTCATTCCGTGGCCTCCCCTTTAATCGAGGGATACGTTGTGTAAAGCGTAGAATAACCCGAGGAATATTTTAAATGTCAAGAATATTATGATTAGCTGGTTAAAATTTTTTCTCTCTCTCTCTCTCTCTCCCCCTTTCCTCTCTATCTCTCTCTCTCTCTCTCTCTCTCTCTCTCTCTCTCTCTCTCTCTCTCTTTCAAGAATCATCAAAATAATCCAATCAGTCACGGCGACTTTCGATCAGCAAACGAGGCTCCTTTCACTTCGCTCTCAACCAAACAGCACACACAAACATACACTTTGAAACGTGCTCGATGGCTGTGTGTGTGTGTATACTCGTGATAATCCTAAAAGCAAAACGCATCCGTCGATGATTCCAATGGATCCCGTCGGTGCCTGGCAACAATGTTTCGAATCAATGTAATTGTTCGATCATACTTTCTAAAAAGGAGTCTTACCGACATGAGAAACGTACTTTCGGTCGGCATTAAAACGCGCGAGATACTAATGCGACAACGGCCGATACATCCCGACAAAAGCTTTATTTTCGATTCTTTTTTCTTTTCTTTTCTTGTTTTTTTTCTTTTTTTTTTTTTTTCTTTTACTTACAAATTTTATCCGCAATTTTTTTCGTTCGCGAATTTTATTATCCTTATTATCGTTATTGTTATTATTATTATTATTATTATTATTATTATTATTATTATTATTATTATTATTATTATTATTATTAGAATTGATGGCAGATTACGATATATAGCGGAAATAGAAAGAAGGAAAAAGAAAAGAAAAGACAAAGGAAATCAACGGATAAATTATTTATAAATACGATGAATTAACTCTAATCGGAATTATTATAATTAATATATAAATAAATATATATATATATATTTATTATATAAATATATGAATTATTTATGAATAGGATGAATTATCTATAATTGAGAATCATTATAAAAAAAAAATATATATATATATATTTATATAAAATATATAATACTTTCCATTATAATTGTTCTTAATTAAAATAGAAAGTTCAAGATACCTGTGTAATACACCTATCTGCATACACCTACATATACATATATATTAATTATTCATCCATTAGTAAAGAAAATTATGTATGTTAAATATCGTAGATTTAGAACGATCGTCCCTTCCTCCATTCCATATCTTTAACACTTATTCGATTCGTATTTCGTGGAAAAATCGATGTGTGATCGTTTGAACCCAAAAAGAAAAAATACACACACACACACGCGCATATTTCTTTTTGGTATGCTCCTTCGTTTACCAACATTCGTCATAGAAACGAAATATTACCTACGTACGTTCTATAGTATGGATGACCCTATGAATTCTGTTATGCGAGTTAACGCGATAAATATTCATGGATGAATTCATTAGATGGAGGAAACCAGTAGGAGGACAGCATCTCATAGGTCCTTAGAACTTTACAGTATGCATACCTACCTAGATCTTTTCTCCCTCTCTATTCATTATCGTTTCTAGTCGAGATAGAAAGGAAAACGTCGTTAAAGAAACCATAAGAATATATATATATATATATAAAAGAAGAGTTGAGAGGACGTAGATGATGGTGGAGAAGATGGGTTGAGGTGATCCATAGTATTGCATGGATGGGAACACGCAAAAGTGTATAGGGATTCAAAAAAAAAAAAAAAAAAAAAAAAAAAAGAAAAAGGTACAAAAGGGTCCATCGCGTATTAGGTGTACACGTTCCAGTTCCCTCCCGTCCCTTCCTGCCCCGTTCTTTCGAATAAAAACGCACGTTCAACAATTAATCTCTCCTCCAGCCGACCCGAATTTCGTATCCGTCGCGTGGAATAAAACATGAGATCGTTAGAGATCTTTTCGTTTGATAAAATAAGGATTCGTTATCCTTCGATCTAACACAAACGCATTTCTGCCTCTCTCTCTCTCTCTCTCTCTCTCTCTCTCTCTCTTTCCAATCGACGTCCGAGAAAACCCGATTGACTTACTGCAAATTGCACAACGTACGAATTGACGTTCATCGTGATGTTATAGATAAATATTAGAGATCGTTAGATATAAATAGATAGAGAGATATATAGATAGATAGAGAGAGAGAGAGAGAGAGAAAAGAACATTAGATCGAGCGTGGTAAAAAAAATATAATAACGACATCGTTTCGATCCATTCGATCGATATCACAAAGTCCTCGTCGAATTCAAAAGTTAAAGTTTTAAATATCGTTAATAAAATAATATGTTCGATTTAATAAAGAGAGAGAGAGAGAGAGAGAGAGAGAGAGATGTCTCAAGATCGAGGCCGTTTAATGCGTGGGAAGAAAAGTGCGTGAGATCGAAGGTGTTTTAGAAGACCTCTCTCTCTCTCTCTCTCTCTCTCTTATCGCCCGCAATTGTTCAATTTAAACGACGTAATGGCCGTTCGAATGATTTACGTTTTGTCTTGCGGGACGTTTAAGTTGATTACCTAAATATATACAATAAAAAGACGAATGAAGATGCTTAAAAAGCAATGAGCATACACGTACACGTGTATCGATTGTATAATAAAAAAATAAAAAAAAATAAAAATTTATTCCAAAAATGTTAATTATATCATCAAGACGTTTACTTACTCGAATCAATGAATCTCGTATTAATTGTATCATCACTAAGTAGTAACTTGAAGAATACGTACCTGAAACAAAAATGACCAACGAGAAAATTAAATATATGAATGAATGAATGAATGAATGAGTGAGTGAGTGAGTGAGCGAGTGAATGAATGAATTAATGAATTAATGAATGAATGAATGAATGAATGAATGAATGAATGAATGAATGAATGAATGAATGAATGAATGAATGAATGAATGAATGAATGAATGAATGAATGAAAGCATTGTTCGTTTAGATTGAATATAAAAAGAGGACCAATAAGAAAATTAAATAGATAAATAAATAGATAAATAAATAAATAAAAGAGGGAACATTGTTCATTAAGATTTAATATATATATATATATATATATATATATATATATATATTTATAAAAAAATGAATTATGTATAGTAAGATGTTAAGGAGTGTTTCTTCCAGGCGTACATACGTATGTACGTACATATGTATGTAAGTATATACATATGTATCTATGTATGTATGTATATATGTACATTACGTGTTTCGCACGTTTTATACGTGTACGTATGATAGACTTAGGATACACGTAGCATACATACATACATACATACATATACATATATATATATATATATATATATATATATTTGTATTCACGAATGCTTGCTTGAAAGTGTTAAGGAAAGGTAAAAAGGTCAAATAGAAGGTCTACTACGCTCTTAGAATACGCAAATAACTTCGGTGAGTAAATGCATATGCATCCTTGGCAAAGTGCCACTTACAAAATAACATAGGGTAGCGTTGAAAAGTTGACTAAGAGATAAAGATAGTCGGAGGAGGTGTGCAGGAGGGGTAGGGGAGGGGTTAACGTCGGAGGACACTGCACCCTGAGTGCCATTCCATTCGTTACCTCCTCACACTCCCTCTCTCATTTTAATACACTTTCAAAGGTAATATATATATATATTATAATATATAATATATATATATATATATTGTTTTTATTATTTATATATTTATATATTTATTTTATATATCTTTTTCTTTTCTTTTTAGTCATAAAAGTTATAGAATTTTACCTACAAATAGTATTCCAACGAATGGACGAAATTACGAATAGGGCGTAGATCGGACAATCGTAAAGATGGCGTGCTTTAATCCAGTAGAAAAAGTAAAACTTTGAGAGAATGTGGAAAATATCGAAGAAATAAGAGAAGAAGAGAGTTAGTAGTAGTAGTAGTAGTAGAAGTAGAAGTAGTAGTGGTAGTAGTAGTAGTAGTAGTAGTAGTAGTAGTAGATACGCCGAGTAGAAGAGGGCTAGCGTGCTATTTTTAAAGGATACCTCGGATGCTAGAAGGGGCATCCCTATTAACATACAATAAGGACATAATTCTCTTTGGCTCTCCCCCATTCAGAGAGAGAGAGAAAGAGAGAGAGAGAGAGAGAGAGAGAGAGAGAGAGAGAGAGAGAGAGAGAGAGAGAGTATAGGTTGCCGCGTGGTGAGTACCCTGTTTGTTGTCTCTCTTCATTCTCCTAGAACCACAGCTCCTGTGGAGGGTGGAGGAAGAGGGAGAGAGGGAGAAACCCAGGAACAAAGGGCCAAGCAAATTTCGTGAATTCTTCGAGTGGTAGTTTCTATTTTATTTTATTCTAATTTTTATTTTCTTTTTTTTCTTCTCATTTTTCATTTTTATTTCTTTTTTTTTTCGAAACACACGCGCGAGAAACACATATGTGTGTGTGTTTGTGTGTTTATGGTATTAAACGGAAAGACTTTAATTTATTATTGAAACGTTATAATGGTGCCTCGTATGGTATGGTACATCAAAATCGAATTAATGATGAAAGTTAATCAATAAATTGAAGGTTACATGAATGCACTTATCGTGTCGATGTCATTGACCTCCTATCGACGAGTCCCTTCGATTTTGTTCCTTTATACGAGTTGACTTTTTATAAAAAAAAAAAAAAAAAAAAAAAAAAAAAACAAAAAAAGGAACAGGAAAAAGAGAAAGAAAAATCAGGCAGAAATTAACGTTCAATTTGACGTACATATACGTATCTCGAAGATCTACGATTGGCGGAGGTAGGGAGTATGGGGAGAGAGTTTATAAACGGGTATATACAAATGATAATTGTTCTTTGAGTAACTAAAAAAAAAAAAAAAAAAACAAATTAATTTTTGGTCGAAACGAAAAATATATTAATCAAGGAATTCGCGAAATTCGTTTGATCAAATTATTCCACGAAAATCGTAAGAATACCTTCGAGATTAAAAAAAAAAAAAAAAAAAAAAAAAAAAAAACCTATACCTTAACCAGAACGTGAATATATAGTGCACGTATGTGGAGATAATAAAATGGATACGTAATCGGTGCCTATAAATTGATAGACATTGATTGTAATAATGGGGAACGAGAAAAAAAAAGGGGAAAAAAAAAAAAAAGAAAGAAAGGAAGATATACAAAAAGAAAAAGAATCGAAGAAAGAATAAAGAAGAGGAGGAGGTCGGGGTGGTGGGGTAGGGGCGAGGGAAAAACCGTGATAAAACAAGTTTAACCCGTAGATCCTAAGAAACGCGATCAACTTCATAAAGTCCCTGAACAGAGTCAAGGGGATACCACCGAGTAGTCTTGGCAGTCTCGAATGCCGTCGATCGTCGAAGAGTCAGATGAACTACCTGTTTCTACCGGTTTGGTATCGGCGCCAACGCTCCTGCAAGGTCGTGTTTACCTTCTAACGCTGCACAACCGCTCACAATGAAACGGATCTCGAACGTTACACGTTCCAATCGTAAACATAACCCACCCACTTTTCAATTCTAACGTGTATTAACTAACCACCATCAATTTTCTCTTTTTTCTTTTTCGTTTATTCGTCCGATATCGTAAAGCTCGGTCTCTTGTTCTTTTTTAATTATTCCTAAAAATAACTAGATATAAACCTAACGCATGACAATCCCTTAAAACCATCGAATCATTAAACTCTCGAGTTCGTATAATCAAGATTTATATGAATACAATCATTGAACGATGGTTATTAATAATTTCTTTTCACTGAATACGATTTTAATCGTAATTAAAATATGCGATTAAAAAAAAAAAACACAATTATAAGAATCCATTTAAAAAAAAGAAAGAAGGAAAGATAACGTTCTGGCCTTCATAAGTCGAATAGATCACGAGTGAAATAAAAAAAAGAAGAATTGTAAAGAAAATATATAGATAGACATAAACAATATTTATATAATTAACTTAGAAATACGAGATACTAACTATTAGGATTAACGTATGATAGTTTAGCAATTTGCACAAAATAACGTTTGCTCAAGAAGAAGAAGAAGAAGAAGAAGAAGAAGAAGAAGAAGAAGAGAAGGAAGAAATAGAAATAGAAAGAAATAAAATAGAATTTCTACCGTGGCTAATCGCTTTTAAGTGATCAGCGATACCTAGAATGATAACTTTTAAAGTTCTACTACTGAATAATAGAACGGATGGACCACTGCGAAATAGAATAGAAGATAAGCGACTCTAACCACGCCCTATCTCAGAAATAACTCTCTAAAAGACAAACGGTACAAACTACCATAACTGACAGGGATCGGGCTACTATTATTTCTATTATCCATCCTTCCTATTTTATCTCCATCGTTATACTTTTACGTACAAATGAATATATATATATATATATATATACATAACGACCGAACGATTCTTTTCTCGTTTCATTATTCACATCGCACGGGATAATTCCAACGTACATACGTCGATAATACAATCGTATTTATTAATTTCCGAACGTTCATTGTAATTACGGTAGCTCTCTCGTAATTGCGAACGTTTTTATAATTACGAGAGCTCTCTCGTAATTGCGCGAACGTTTGCGAGATCTAAACGATGGCGTACGACTTTTAAACGAAACATTAAAAAAATAATAATAATAATTATTATTATTATTATCGTTTGTAATGGTAATGACGATTATATTACTATAAGACACCTAGAATAATTTATATTATATTACGTGGTGGGTTTAAAAAAAAAAAAAAAAAAAAAACGTATATGAGTCAATGCACGAAAAGCTAAGCGTAAAGAGTATGGTAGAATTTTTAAACTCCCACTCGAAATCCCAGAAATGTTTATTAAACAAAGAAAAAGTGAATTCGATCGAACGATCGATCGAAATACAAAATTTCATATTTCATTCCAAACGATGAACTCCATAGGGCGTTGTGTTTAAAATCAATGCCTAATCAATATCCGTTGCAATTAATGCGACACGTTGGAAAGAGTTAAAATAACCGAATGCATCATGATTGGCGCGCAGCTGTGCGCAACGGGGACGTTGTAAGAAACGTGGAGATCGAATGAATCACGTTACCGTGTCTTGTCCTATGGAAGCTATAACACGTGTACGTATACCCCTCCACACCCACACACACACACACACACAAACACATACCATGCAAAAATATAGATATATTATGTATACAAATATATATAAGTAAGATGCAAGTAGTCCGTACGAAGAGAGAGAGAGAGAGAGAGAGAGAGAGAGAGAGAGAACGAGTAAGAAAGACGTGTATTAACGCTTTTACTCGCGCGAACAGATTGACGCATAATATCATCCTTCCTGGCACGGTCGCGTGTCTCTCTCGCCCACGATAAATAAAGAATCATCCGTTGGAATTAATATCTATAAGTGCTTACTTATGTACGTTTACGTGTACGTGTGTGTGTTTATTTGTTTTGCGTTGACGTGTTTTGTGTTTGTTTGTCTCTCTCTCTCTCTCTATTTCTCTTTTATGCAATTGATAAAACTCGAGCGAGAATCGTTTATGAATAAATTTTCGATAAGCCTAGCTAAAAATGTTTATATTAAAACGTAATGCGTTACGTCTCCATTTATTCCTTTCATTTGTATTAATCAATTAAAATAATAATTTATAGACGATAAGATAACTTTGAGAATATTATATAAATAAAATTTCATCGATGGAATTATATATATATATATATATATATTAAACAAAAATGTTATCATCAATTTATCCCATAAATTTACCGAGGCACACACGCACACAGGCATATAACACGAAGGAACGAAGGAAGGGAGAAGCGACAAAAAATTAAATGAAAGAAAATAAAAGCAAAAAAAAAAAGAAACGAAATAAAAAAGAAAAAGAATAATAAAACACGAGAAAAGAAGCACGAATATCGAGGAAATGGCCTGAAGATGGGTGAAAAGAAAGATGAAACGAAATACAAAAATGATATCTCCTTTCATATTCCCAAGAGGATTGCGTAGAAGAAGACGATGGACGTCAACTGGATTTCGTGCGTGATCCTGATACTATCCGCCTACGTAAAAGAGGTGCATACATGCATGCATGCATACATACACACACACGCATATATTCGTAGCTAAAAGTGAATATATACAGCATACGTAATAAGGACTACGGTATACGTTAAACACAAATATACATAGACATATATACGTATGCGTATATATATATATATATATATATATATATATATATATATATATAAACAGGCTTTACACGAGTATATGACTTTTGCGAGGGACACAGAAGTAGCCTACATTGTTCCGCTTTTGCCAGGACATTCAGATACATCGCGTGCAATAGCCCAGTTTGCAATACGAAACAATCTCCCTAGGAGGCAACGCGACGAGCCAAGAAGTACATATGTCTTACATAGTCTAATCTACATGCACAATGTATGTATGTACGTAAACGTATGTCGGTACATACTAAAAGCGTATATAAATGTTCGATAATATAATAATTTCTCTCTTTTATTTTTTGTTTTTTTTTTTTCATTCTGTTCGTAATTTTTTGTTTCTTCCCTTCCTCTTACGAACGTTCAAATTTATTTTACGTAATTTTATCGAGAGAATTTTATATTATAAAATACGTGAGAAAAAGAAACAGAGAGAGAGAGAGAGAGAGAGAGAGAGAGAGAGAGAGAACAAAATGATGTATACGTAATCGTTTTGTTATTTTTATTATCATGTCGACAAACACGTCGCGCGACTTTTATAAATCATTCCTTTTAAAGTATATTTTCGATTAGCATGATTCATTAATGATTCATCGATACGTGTACTTCAATCCTTTATTCTTTGTAACTGATAAAATATAATGTACAATAGATATGCTTATAAGAATTATATATTTATTGATATATTTATAATACGAATTATACGAGCAAAACATATATACAAGACAGATATATTTACAAAAAAAAAGTGTATATATATATATATATGTATATAATTGTAGGGTTGACAAATTATTTTTCTCCTTTTTCGATAAATTAAAAAACATTTCCAATTTCCGAGGAACGAACGTATGCAAAGTAAGACAAATAAATAAAAAAAAGAAAAAGAGAAAAATATAAAGAAAGAAATGTTAGAAACAATTCTCGAACGTGATCATTTAATTCAGATAAATTGAAACGATCATTGTTTTCTCGGAAACTAATAAGAGCACAAGTTTGCTTAATGTGTATGCGTCTGCGTACACTCTACTCACCATCTCTCTCTCTCTCTCTCTCTCTCTGTATATAATATATATATATATATATGCGTTTGTCAGGGTACAATGGTTTCAACGTTACGGTCCTGTTAAAGGCGCACGGAACTCGAAGCTGAGTGACTGAACAATGCGTAACGAGCATTGTCTCTCCGCTCCGCCTCCCAATTCTATTTCATACTATATTGCCTTTATCTCTTACTCGGCCTCTTCAAAAGACGCAGGAATGGCCTGGCCTGCGCGACAGGCCACAAAAGGGGGAACTTACAAAGTCGCGACAAAACTAAATATACAAATACAAATGCACGTTTTAACCGTGTCTCTTTCTCTCTCTCTCTCTCTCTCTGCCTGCTGGCTGCTGCTGTGTCTCTATGCTATGCTATGCTATGCTATGCTATGCTATGCGCGCACGCGAGCGCATGTACGGTTCTTATACTTAAGTGTCACCTTTGTTTGATAATTTTAGAGCCGTAAAGTACGACTATCGGCTACTGACACACGTACGCGATCATCGATCATATATCCATTATACGTTATTACTTGTTAAACAATAAATATATATATATATATATATATATATCGAGATTGTTATTAATATTATTATATAATTATAAACGTATGATTATACTCGAGTATCCGTTTTATTTATAAAACAAAAATTTTAAAACGACTATACCATATATCGGTTCTTTTCTTTTATTTTTTTTTTTTTTTTTTTTTTAATGAACTTTCGTTTACTATTATCACTCGATATATTATCTATACGTACTTCTAATCGATCGCAAATCGACGACATCAAATTTGATCGAAGTTGGTTCAAGGAAAGAAGAAAGAAAAAAAAAAAAAAATTAATAATTAACCCAATCCACAGGTCCTCAGTTCCACGACCGATCAGAATCGACGTGTTATTTCTCATTTCTTCTTTTTCATTATCTTACGAAATAAAAATTACCTGAAAAATCTCGAATAGCGTGTACACAGAGTGGCGTCTTTTTTTCTTCTTTCTTTCCTTGTTTTTTTTTTTTTTTTTGAACGTACTACGCGGCATTCATTTTCGCCGAATGTTTGTTCAACTTGTAAATGATTGTTGAAAATAAAAAAAAAAAAAAAAAAAAGATAAAAATAAAAAAACAAAGGCAGGGAGCAGGAGTGGGTGGGAGAGGGGAGGATGGGAGGGTGCTGGAGGGAGAATAGGGGCGGTTCGCCTTGGTACCAACCTACCAGGCACTAATTACAGCCTATCGTCCGGAATGCCACGAAGAAAACTCATTCGCTCAGCTGATTACAGTTTGGCCACGCGTATGTGTGCGCGCCATTCGTTCCGGGATCTGTTATTATTCACCATCCTATTGAATGAATGGAAAGGGAATAATCGATGCTTCTTCTCTCTCTCAAGAGATCTGACCAAAGTCTAGATCCCTTTCCTTTCGTCGTTGGACCCGCCCATTTTCTTTCCTTTTCTATCCTTTTCCTTTTTCTTCCTTTCTTCCTTTCCTCTTTTCATTTCTTTCTTCGTTACTTATTTTTCGTTTCCCCCTTCGCTTCTCGTTTTCTCTTTCTTCGTTTATTAATTATTTTCTTTTTCTTTCCATTTCCTCGTTCCTATCGAGAACGTTACGAGCGATAACGTGAGTCGATTGTAAAGGAAAAAAAAGAAAGAAAGAAAGAAAGAAAGAGAAAGAGAAAAAAAACATTTGTTACGAAGAAACGAAAATATGTGAAAAACGGAGAAAGAAAATGTTGCGAAAAAGAGAGAAAGAGAGGGAAAAAAGGGGGAAGAAGAAGAAGAAGAAGAAGAAGAAGAAGAAGAAACGATCGCAAGAAGTAAAGACATGTCGAAAGAATGATTGAACGATTGAACGATAAAAGTCGAAGTTCCGTCGGACAATCGTGTAGTTGACACAGGTGAGTCGTACGACTACACGCGACAGACGGTAAAATAATGCAAACAAAAAAAAAATTGGAGACGGAGTGGGTCGGGGAAGGGTGACCGATCGAATGGACCAGATGCAACGAGCTCGATGCACTTTACGCGCGCCGTCTAGACGTGCGTACGTACGTACGCGTAAACCGCCAAGTCGGTTAGGCGCCGGCCTGGCAAATGTTAACCACTATCGCGCCGGTTGTTTGCACACACACACACACGCACACACACACACACACACACACACACAGAAAACACACACCGAAACGCTTCGATTCAGCCATCTCGTTAACTTACTTTCTTTCTCTAGGAATTAATTTTCCCACCTATCTCCTTAATCTCTCGTCCGTGTTTGTATCGGAAATATTATGAAAGAAAAAAATAAATAAATAAAATAAAAAAAAAATGATTAAATAATCGATCGAACGGTTTTTGTTGGCCTTAGGCTTTATAACGTTCCTAACGATGGAACTCGTTGCTTAATTAACCACATAATGCTAAGAACATCGTTATCTTCGGCCATTTATAATAATCCTAAACCAGATCCCGTATTCCACGGTTATTTTCTCTATAACGTTAATGCCCAACAACTTTTATCTTATAAAAGATATATTCTTGTCTTTTTTCTTTTTTTACGATGGTAATAGAACTAAAGTGTGGGTGTTTATATACATATTTATATATATATATACATATATATATATATATATATTTTTTTTTATATTTCTTTATCGAATTATGTATATATTTATCTTGGAGCTTATAACGATTACAACACACAGATACGTACGTAAGTATATATACGTGAGAACACGTTAATTATCTTTTGAGAAGTGGAATAAATATTTGCGTCAGAAATGTCTACGTGATTATGTATGCAAAATATTTTTTAATCTTTCTTAATTTTTTTTTTTTTAAATCTTTTCTTCACTCTCTCCCTCTCTCTCTCTCTCTTTCTATATCTATTTCTCTTGTTATATATCGATAACATATTTCCAGTTTCGTATCTCGCTTCGGACAGGCTTAGGAACATTAGAAAAATGATATAGAAATATATATATATATATCTAAATGTCATTCACTTACAAATCAATTATCTTGCTCATGTATAAGCGAAAATTAATCAAATAAAAAAAAAAAAAAAAAAGAAAAGAGAAAAGGAAAAAGCAAAAAAGAAATGCATTGAGACACAGGTCGTTATAAAAATTATTCATTAATAATTTTTATCGTTAAAACAAAAGTAATGAAAGAAAAAATATAAATATCAGTATATAATAGTAGCCAATGGTACGGAGTTACCATGGATGGGATCGTTCTCATCGAAAGATCAAATCGATCGATCGATCGATCGATAGAACTCCGTACTGTCTAATCGTCGATCGAGTCGAGTAATGTTGTCGTTTGAAATCGTTTGAATCACAGCTGTCTCGACTGATATAACCAAATGCCAAACCAACTATGTACTTTGTTATAGTACCTATACACATGCACGCACACGTGCATATAGAGACATAAACATACACACACGTATCTATAAATAAATAAATATATATATATATATATATATATATATATATATATATATATTCAAATACGATGAAAGAACTTTGGATCAGCTTGCGAAATCTGGAATTGTCCAGAAAAAAAGAGAGAGAGAGAGAGAGAGAGAGAGAGAGATAGGTCGTAGCGAATGAGTTTGAACGAAGCGAAAACCTACGACCGTTGTTGACCCTGAAAATATGCAAGTTACACGCTTCTAGACGTGACATACGCGAGTCCAAGAGAAAACAGATTACTCTCTGTCAAAGATTCATGAGATCTATGTACGTACGTACGTACGTACGTGTGTGTGTGTGTGTGTGTGTGTGTGTATACGCTCGAAGAAGATCCTCTTACGCAATCTTTTTCTATTACAAGGCTAGACAAGAAGAAGAGAAGTATGACGAACGAGAGAAAAGAGACAAGAGCGGCGCACACTGTCTCGGTTATACATATAATACTATTTCTTCGGGGCACTTAATGAAATTAAATGAAAAAAAAAAAAAATGAAGAAGAAGAAGAAGAAGAAGAAGGCAAAAAGAAAGAATAAAAGAAAAGGACAAAAAGTACGGATAATAACTCGACGAAGGATAAATGAATTATGCCTGGCACTAAGAGCTTAGAGATCACTTTGTGAGATTAGTTAAAGACAAAAAATATATATATATATATATATTTTATGGAATTATTTGAAAGAAAAAAAGAAATATATTATTCGATAGAACGAAGAACGAATTTGAGGAACGATTTAAAAGAGATAATAATAATAATAATAATAATAATAATAATAATAATAATAATAATAGTAATAATAATAATAAATAAATAAATAAATGAATAAAAATAAATAATATTCTGAGAACGACCAAAAGAAGAAAAAAAGAAGAAAAAGAAATGATTTTATGTAATCGTCCGAAAGGAAAATAAATGAAAATAAATGACTTCTTCCATCGTTTATATAATTTATCGTAAAATAAGAAGGTAAAAAGAAAAAAGAAAGAAATAAAAACAAATATCTCAGGAGATACTCGATACGATAAGACGGTGTTTATTAATCTAACACCATAGAAAGAATAAATCTATCTCTAACGAAATTTCTCTTCAATTGAGAAGGATCGATAATACGAAAGTGGGTAGAGTCACAAAGTAGTTTGCTTACGGATATAAGTTTCGAATCTCCTGTGTTGGTATGATCCTCGTGTATGTGTATATATATATATATATATATATATATATATATATATATATAGGTATATATGTATGTATGCATGTACGCCCACCAAACCTGTACATATGTATATACGTTACGAAGATAACAAGTGCAACGAAGGAGGCTAAGGAAGCCGAGTTTCATTCCTCGTTAGCAAATTGCAACGCTTCTTAGCGGCTTCCTCTTTTCTCGGCCTCTTTCGCGACACGAAAAACGAACCGACCCGATCGTACTCGTTTACCGAGCAAATCTAACAATTTTGTCTTAATTTGTCGACTCTGTTCCGTTAGGGAAAAAAAAAAAAGAAAAAAGAAAGAAGAAAAGAGAAATTAGTTACTTCCTTCCTCGAAGTAGAGTTTCTTCTTTCTTTTCTTTTTCTTTTTTATGGGACCGTGATTGCTTCGATTCTTCAAAATTAGTGCAGCGTATTGAATTGTTATAAAACTCCATAACGACTATGTCGTTAAATAGATTTTCGTCATTTCGAGAAATACGATTTCACTTATATTCTATAATATATATATAAATATATATAAATAATATTATATATATATGTGTATATGTAATTCAATCTCTTGGTTTGGATTTGATTGTTAAAAAAAGGATAAATAAATAAACAAATAAATAATTGTCTGATAGAACGAGATACTCTTAAGGAAAGCTTTAAACGAATTAATCATCGACTTCTTTTCGTTTTCAATGAAACAATGATTAAGATCTCTCTCTCTCTCTTTCAAAAAAAAAAAAAAAATTATACAATCGACAAAATCTATCATATTCAAATTACATATATTAAAATTAAATACAGATATTAAAATTACAGAAACTCCCACGAACTTGTAAACTCGCGCAATTCGATCGAATGTAAAAAAAAAAAAATCAAAAAGAAAAAGAAATGAAATATTTCTTCCTTCCTCATTAAAATCTCCATTAAAGAAAAAAAAAAATATATATATATATATATAAAACTTCCTAATATATACATATACATATGACAACTTGTAATTCGTAGTATCAATGAAATATAAATTTTCTCCGAACCACAGACAGGATATTCGTAAGGATGAAGATCTCTCTCTCTCTCAATAAAATTACAAACACTATTATAACCGCTACGGTGTTCGTTAAACACACACACGCACGCACGCACGCACGCACGAGCGCCCACAACTTGAATACATTTAACACTTAATACTTATTACAAACCCGTATTATTAGCTATCGAGAAACATATCCAATGCGGTGGCTTCACGTATTCCACGTATTAGACGAGATACGCTTTATTAATTGAAGCGGTTATACCGGAGCGTTTGATACGATTCATGTATACTCGCCCACTCGGTATAACACCGTTAATTTGTCAGTTGTGTGCGCGAGCACGTACGAAGAGAACGCTCAGCACGTCGTTATTTATTACCAAGCTGATTGCGATATCGGGGAAGATGAGAGAGACAGAGAGAGATAGAGAGAGAGAAAGAGAGAGAGAGAGAGAGAAAAAGGTCCGGATGCTGGGGCCTCTTAACTCGCAAAGCCAATCCGTTCGAACCAGAACGCTACTACCTCTTTCGTTTCAGTTTTTGCAAATAATCCACCAAGTAGAATTTTCATAGAATCGTAAACGAACTCGCATTTTCCCTTTTCACGCGGGGTAAAACCAAATCGATATCACATTTTTCTTTTCTTCCTCTTTTTATTTCCTTTCTTTCTTTCTTTCTTTTTTTTTTTTTTTTTTTTGATTTGTTAGGTGGACGCATACAAAATTTGCGTCACTTTGACTTGCCATGGCTATTGGATTTTTCGTCGAATTATTAATCGAATCGTTCGAAATGAAATTTGAAAAAAGTACGTAATTAACGTCGACGAAACGTGAATTTTTCAAAATTTGCCAAAAGAAGAAACGTGACAACGTGATTAGAAATAATGATCGGAATCGTTACAATCGTCGGCCATCGATATATAACGGATCTGTCCCGTATTCGATCGATTCGAAACAAATACTGTTATTTTTTATTTATTTTTTTTTTTTATTTTTTTAGAAACTATATTCGAGCGTAACCTGTGCAACGTCTACGAACGCACACACGTTTTACGGTCACTGTATCCACGAATGTACTTGTATCGTACGAGATTACGTCTAATAAACGATCTAGTGTATTGCACGGGGCTTCCCTTTGCGCAAAGAGGTCGTTCTAATGTCGTTTAGAACGTCGTGAAAGCTCGTAAAAGCTTCCAACAAATGTTTCGTCCGAGTCTTTCTTCATTATTTACTGAGATACTCGACGTTTACGATTGAACGTTTAATTACGTCGAACAAAGAAATAGAAAAGAAAGAAAGAAAGGAAAAAAACACCTATTCGACAAAATTAATTTCCTACGTACGTACAGATCGATAGATCCTACCGAGAAGCACGATTTAATTATTTTCGAAAATTTGCTTTTTTAAAGAAGCAATAAGAAAAGTAAAAAGACTTATTATACCGATTGGTTTAAACAATCGTTATAATTAATTAATCCTCCAACGAGATTTTCATCACGGATATCGCAATTATATGTCGCGATTCGACATACGCCATAGATTGTCAAGGTCGGAATAGTGCGAAACAATGGCTGAGTACAATGGGAAGGTCGAAGGTCGATAATAAAAAAAAAAAAAAAGAAAAAAAAAGAAAATGAAAATGAAAATGAAAATGAAAAGAATTGAAGATGGTTTTGACCTTTCTCCCTTTATAACAATATCCGTCGTGTCAAAATGAATGAACGATTCGCGGGATGATTGATGCGACGATAGAAAAAAATAAAAAATAAAAAAATAAAACGAAGAGAGAGAGAGAGAGAGAGAGAGAGAAAACAAATACAAACAAACGATTCGCGATAATACTTTGGCACGATATATTCTATGGACTTCCTGTGTTGGCTTCGACGGTATATAGAGCCTCATATAGCAACAACAATCTTATGAACGTAATGAGAGATTACCGAAACCGGAAATAGCCGCCATTACGACGCGCGAACAATGGCGTGGAACGTACGCACGACGGCGTATCGAAAGAGAACCGTCCGGAACGTAAATAAATACATATATACTTGTGCTTACGTGATAAAGACTTACTCGTATAAAATATTGAGTTCCATATATTATCCAAAATATAAGTTCCATTATATTTTTTTATAAATTCATTTTAAAAATTTTCCATACAAATTTTTGTCACTTCGATAAACAACGGATCATCATAATTCGATTTTATCGATAAAAGTTTATTACAAAATAATTGGTAAAAAAGACAAATTACAAAATTGAAAGATATCACCAACCGCATACGGGACGACTCGTCGAATACCCTAAATTCTAATTTCAAAATATCCGCATGACGAATTAACTCAATCATTGGATGTACGTTAGAACGCGAATGAAACGAGGACGTTACCGACGATGACAAATATCACCAACAATATTTTTATTAAATTCCATCAAAACTGTTCCTAACGATTTAATAATAAAATTACGATAATAATGCGTCGTCGAAGAGGCAGAAAAGAAAAAGGAAAAAGAATAAGAATAAAAAAAGAGAGAGAGAGAGAGAGAATAACATAAAAAAAAAAGTTACAAATCTCTTTCTTTCGAAACAGCACGTCAAACGAGGCACGAGCCTTGGAGTAGATATCGAATCCCATCCGTCGATCGTAAATCTTCTTGTAAACTTTTTCCTTCATTTCTTTTCTTTATCTTTATCTTTATCTTTTTCTTTCTCCATCACCTCCCTCTCCCCTTCCCCATCCCCTCGACATAGTTCCGATCTCGAGAAAGAGGATAAGGACGGTGTAGGTTAACTCGATCGCGTTCCTTCGTAAAGAACGGGATGAAACTCCTGGTGTGCTCTCTCTCTCTCTCTCTCTCTCTCTCTCTCTCTCTCTCTCTCTCTCTCTCTCTCTCGGGGCCGCCCGTTCAAAGACGGAACGCGACTCTCGACCAATTATTCTTATCCTTTTAAGGGTCACCAAGGCGCGTACGACTTTACCATTCGCGTATATATACACTCGATAATTACAGATTTTCTTGGCCACGTACCCCCCTCCTCTGTCCCTCTCTGCCTCTCCCGCATCCCCAATTCCACCTCCTCCTCCTCCTCCTCCTCCTCCTCCTCCTCCTTACAGTGCACAAGTCGACGAGAAAGTAATAAGGCCTTGCCTTGCCTTGCCTTGCCTTGCCATGCCTTTGGTCGATTGTGGCACATCTTCTCCCGATGTATCTATGCATCTGTCTATCTATCTATCTATCTATCTATCTATCTATCTATCTATCTATGTATCTATGTACGTACGTATGTATGAATGTGGAGTCCTAAGGCTACTCTTCCTTTAACGTAATTGCTAGGATCCATCGACGAATGGATATTTAAATTCTCTCTCAATCTCCGTAAGAAAACCCGACAGAAGCAGGAAACATCTGTTGGTAATTGGAGCGAACGGCACCAGCAGAGGTAATCACAGTGACTCCTTCGATTACGACAATTCTACTCTCCCACCACACCCTACCCCTCTCTCGGCCTATTCCCTCTTCGTCCTACCCCTCCCTCTACTTCCCTTCCTCATTACCACCATCACACCACCCCCAGAGCGTTATCGTGCCACTCCAACACCGTTTAAACACGCGTTATCCTTTTTTTATATACGTGTCGTCGTTTTATTAAAGTTAACAATAGTAAAGAAATCAACGAGATGGTCCGATAATAAGAATATGAATATTAATAATGATAGAAATTAAAAAATCCAAAGTTGCACGGATCTCTTCAAACCTCTCCGCCCTCTCACCCCCAGTCGATTTTATCGTGCACTCATCGACATTTTGTATGATATTAAATATTAACTAGCGTACGAATAAAATGGTTTACACCGAATTAATAGTTTATTATGTGATGCGATGCGATGTATCATTGAAAAAAAGAAAAGGGAAAGAAAATGGACTTACACCAATTTCAAACTAAATGGTCCACATTATATATATATATATATATATATATATATATATATATATATATTATTACAAAATTTTTGATCAATATAATAAATACACACACACACACACACACACACACATATATATATATATATATATATATATATATAAATATATGAATGAAAACGTGTAAACGTTTATGAATAAGTATGTATTCATATAACCATATGTTAGGAAAGGAAAGAAAAATTATCTAATTATCTCGTAATAAATTGAAAGAGAGAAGAATAATAAGAGAAAGAGAGAGATATAGATAGATAGATAGATAGATATATACATATATAGAGAGAGATAGAGAGAGAGAGAGAGAGAGAGAGAAAGAGAAGGAAGGAGAGTTTTGTTCGATAGAACGCCGTGACAGGGCTCCTCCGTGTCACGTGTACGTTTTACAAAAGAAGTAAAGGCTTCTCTCGCTAGACGGCAAGTACCACCAAGCAACCAACCAAATGCGAGATACGTTGCGAACGTTCGGTATTCGTGCACACAGGTCGCTACACGAGGCAATAAATCACAGGACAATCGTTCCGGGCGATCGTTTCGAGAGCGCGAGAGTTCGCTTCAGTTTGCCGACCGTGACGCTTGCAGAAAAGCAGATAGGCGAGGAAGAAACTCCTCCAGTTCGAGATAGATTTTACGAAAGGGCCCGGAGACGACGACTACGATGACTACAACGACTACAACGACTACAACGACTACGACGACTACGGTGGACGTAAATACAGACGTAACGAGAGCTCTTCTTTCCTACTTACTTAATTACTTAGAATAATAATCCATAGAATGTAATGCCTCGTTTGTCGAATGAAAGAGAAAATGAAAAAAAAAAAAAAATGAATTGTAATGATGATAGAAAAAAAAAAAATGGGATAAAAAAATTGAAGAAATTATCAGACGTTCGATACGATTGCCGATTATTTTTTCATTTTTCTTTTCCTTTTTTTTTTTTTGTTTTTTGATTTCTTTTCGATAGGCAGGAAGAATTTATTGTAACAAGCTCGAGATTTATATGCGAACATATACATGGAAAATAATGAGGTTTTTAAATGTTAACCTTTCGACGATATTCGCCATACGATGCAATCGTATTCAATCGTCTGCGATTTAAGCGTTGATTCTTCAATTTTTTTTTTTTTTTTTTTTTTTTATTATCATCAAACAAAAAGGTATAAACGAAGGAAATAAAATAAAATAAAAATCATTCGAATACGATGCGACGATTTTAATCCACGTTGAGGATATAATGAAATCGTACTTTAAAAAAAAAAAAAAAAAAAGGAAAAAGAGCAAAGGAATCGCAAACATTATTAATCGAATCAAACTTCAAATGATTTTAGAGAAAGAGTTAAGAAAGAAAAAAGGGCAGACTAAATAGACGATCAGATTGAAACGATTTCTATCATGAGATTATTGAAGATTTGACAAACGCGTAGGTTTGATCGTTAACGAAAGTATGCAACGATCTATCGTAACGCGTTCTCGTACATTAAACATACATACATGCATACGTACTTACATACGTACATGCATGCATGCATGCATGCATCCATGCATCCATGCATGCATGCATATAATACCACATAAATACACAGACGCATATATCAGCTGAGAAATATCGAACGGGCAAAACGAGGACCGCGTCGCGGTTTTCTTTCAATCTCTCTCTCTCTCTCTCTCTCTCTCTCTCTGTCTTTTATTTCAGTGACTTTTCACGAGACAGTCAGTACAGGGTAACCAACACCTGGCAGCGATTATGATGTATGAGCTCTCTCTCTCTCTCTCTCTCTCTCTCTGTCTCCGGTTAAACTTCTCGCTTAAACATTTAAACGTAACATACACGAAACCAACCAATCGAGCGAGTCACAGCAGCGGTCGAGCTCGCGGAAGAATGCGGGTTTAAGAAGGGCCCTCCTCCTCCTCCTCCTCCTCCTCCTCCTCCTCCTTCTCTTACGCTTTTCGAAATCGCCGCTTTCGCGATAGTGCATCGCCCACGTATCGGCCGATTATGCGCCATTAAACGGCCTCTGGCAGTATAGTTCACTCCTCTCTCTCTCTCTCTCTCTCTCTCTCTTTCTCTCTCTTGGACTCTCTCAGTAGCATTGGTTAGCTACCTGCCGAGCGAAGTACAAGTCGTGGGCAGGCAGGAATGCACGGGTTTGCTGTTTCTATACGCTAGGCTTCTCCTACGAGCTCGCTCCTGGTACTATTGCACGTGCAAACTATATATATATATATATATATATATATATATATATATATATATACATACATCCGAACGCCATACACTTGCAAGAGAACCATATTACCATCCTAATATCGTCGAGCCGTCTTTATTAGCGGCATAGAAACCCGCGTTATAGTACGCGAACCCGTCTATGAAACGAATACGTACGTACGCACACCGATTATTCTACGGCCGTCTCACCTCACCCTTTATCCCACTCCCTTACCACCCTTTCTCCCTTCCGTCCCTTACACCCACCCAACCCTCCTATCCACTGGTGCTGTAGCCGTAGCCGTTGCTGTAGCTGTAGCTGTAGCTGTAGCTGTGCTTTACACGCCCACGACGTTAGATAATTCATATCATTGATATTACGTGCCCCTCCCTCTCTCCTCTCTCGTTTCCTTCTTCATCCCTACACCCTACCCGATCGCACCCTCCCTCCCTCCTTCCTTCCTTCCTTCCTTCCTTCCTTCCTTCCTCTTCTTTCTTACACTCCTCCCATCCCTCTTGATCCTCCGGGCAACGCACCGGCCTCACTCGCGCCAAGTCATTCACCATAAAGATCGCCACGGAGTGATTCGAAAACATTTCGATCTGTTAAACTCAGTAGACTACGTACTCTCTTTCCTCGTGTATATACACGGTGGCACGTTATCGTCGTCGTTCGATATAATTCGTTTAAGTTATGTACGATTTCTATCCTTTAGAATCTTTTCTCTCTCTCTCTCTCTCTCTCTCTCTCTCTCTCTCTCTCTCTCTCTCTCTCTCTCTCTCTCTCTATCTTGCCTTTTCTTTTTTCTTCTTCGATTCTTGCAAATCGATCGATTCGCTTGCTTCGTTTAAAATATGAAACTAGGAGGATGGAGAAATCGTTTCTTTCTTTCTTTTTTCTTCTTCTTCTTTTTTTTTTTTTTCTTTCATTCCAAACACGATATCGCTGGAAATTACGCGGACGCTTATTTAAATCGAGATAATTCGTGAAATATTAATATATTAATAATAAATGGATATCGTATATTATTTGTCGATTTTCTTCGTACAAATATAGATTTTGAAGGAAAGATATAAAAAGTTGACGACGACTATTGCATTACGATGAAATTCATCTACCTAATAATCATCGTCGTCGTTGTCATCGACGTCAATCGTCATCGATAATATTATCTTCGATATATAACAATATATAATGTTATCTTCGATGGAAACGATATTTTATAACTAGTACACCCAGTATAGACACACACACACACGCATGCGTAGGGACGTCTAGAAGGTTGCACGCGAATGCATTTATCGGGTCCGAACGTATACAAGTGTGACCGTGCTCCCCTGTCTTTAAACTTTCCCACTCGCTATATCGTACCATTATAGTTTATAGGACGAGAGAGAGAGAGAGAGAGAGAGAGAGAGAGAGAGAGAGAGAGAGAGAGAGAGAGAGAGCAGGCCGTACTGACAAAAATGAAAGGAACGATCGGCTCGCAAACGCTAGGCCCCTGAGATCGGCACTTGGGATCGGGTTTACCTTACCCTCTAACACACACACACACACACACACACACACACATACATACATATTTATGTATATATATATATATATATATATATATATATATATATATATATATAGCTATACTTTATGTTCGGTACAAACCATATTCGTACCTAAGGAACGCACCTGAAACACGTCGTTGTTATCGCCAGCACATTTTCTCTCTGGAATCTCTCCGAAGCCTTTGACTAACGCGAACTAGTTACGATCGTAAAAACTAGAGTAATAATATTCTCTCTCTCTCTCTCTCTCTCTCTCTTTGTCTTTCTCTTTTTCTGTCTATCACTGTCTCTCGGTTACGTTTACTCGAGAGCATATACGTAGGCGTGGATTTAAATGCGTATAGACGTGCTCGTTAGAAACAAGTACGTATTTGACGAACGTTCGTTCGTTCGTATATATGTACGTATGTATATACCTATATATGTACGTACATATGTATGTATGTAATTACATACGTGAGAGTTAATCGAGCACCCCTTTTCGAACGTCTCATAGAGAGAAAAGAAAAAAAAAATATATATATATATAGATAGATACATACATACATACATACATACGTACGTACGTACATATATGTACGTATGAATGAATGTATGTATATCTTTTAACGAGTGAACTTCGTACGATGACTTCATCGATCGACTCGCTTTACTTTATCTCTATCTCTATCACTATCACTATCTCTCTCTCTCTCTCTCTCTCTCTCTCTCTCTCTTTCACTCACTCGATCGTTCGTTCATACGAATGATTCTTTGCTATTTATGGTGGTCGTCATGATTAGTATTTACAAAAAAAAAAGGAGCTAAGAAAGAAAAATAAAAACTATATATTAACTATCGAAATTCTCCCTCCCCCCCCCCCTCTCTCTCTTATATTCGTTTCGTTTCGAAACTCAATACTGTGAATTGGCTTCGTCTTTTTTTTTTTCTTATTTTTTATTTCTTTTCGATAAATACGGACGCACTTACTGGACGCACGAGTGAAACGCGTAAGTGTAACAAGCGTAAGCACGCTTACGAAAGTAAAGAAGAAAATGAGAGAGAGAGAGAGAGAGAAAGAGAGAGAATTTTTTTTTAACGTCCAACGTAATTATAGTCATCGACAACCTTGTAGAATTTCGGTACTCCTCGTCTCGCGAGAAATCCCAATATATTTTTATGATCCTTAAATCATGCCTAACCTCTCAACCACCCCCTCTCATCCCCTCACCCCGATCACCACCCTCAATACCGCCCGTCCGCCCCATTAGACGATTACTTTTCGGTCTTCGAGAAAGCTACGACATACATAAATACGTACATAAATACATACGTACATACATACATACATACATACATACATACATACATACATGCACACGTACGTATTTATATACTTATACGTATTTATGAGAGTGGAGAAAAAAATGGTTGTTTTACTTCTGCTTCCTTTTGTTTTTTTTTCTTTCATTCTTTTTTCGAACAATCATTACGACGAACCTTCTTCACGATGGACGTGCTCGTTACGAATCGTTCGGAAAGTATACAAGCAGTACCAACAAATGATTTCATGAACTTTCCTTCGAGATGATAAATCAATGAACGCGAACGATCATCTCGAAGTGAGACGACTGTCTGCGGGAAGAAAAAGAAAAGAAAAGAGAAAGCTTTAAAACAAAAGAAGTAAAGAATAAATAAATAAAACGGACAATCCGATGATGATCGATAATGATCGGTTATGATGATCGGTAAGGACCGATAAAGCAAAGTAGAAAAATATTAAAATTGTCGTCTAAAATTAATAAGCAATTAATACGATTCTCGTGTTGCGATTTCTATATATATATATATATATATAATAAAACTTTTGTTAAAATATATAAAAAAGAAAAGAGAAATATATAATTAAATGAATAAACGAGAAGATAAAAGGATAAACGACGAATGGTAGATACACAAAAGCCATTATCTAAATTTATCGAATACACGCTTACTCATTTCATTTCTCTTTTTCTTACTTTATTTTTTTTTTATTTTTGGTTTCTACAAAAAGTATTACCAATAAGGTTCGACTACTTGATCAGAGCCAGGGATTAAGAACGAAGTAATAAATTGCATCAGTGATACATAACGACGATTACACCTAAACGAATGCGACGACCATGGGGCCACGACGCAGCAAACGCATGCCGTTTCTCGTACGAGAAAGTAAGTCGACTTGTGCTATGCATAGATACATCGTTAGAATCTTTCGCATAACTTCCAACGATACTTCTTTCAACGTGTCCCATATCCCGATCGAACCTTTTCCCTGTCGAACCGAGATCGAAAGAATACAAACCAAAAAAAAAAAAAAAAATAAAAAGAAAGAACGAGAAACAAAAAAATTGAAACGATTCCGATCGAATGAATGAATTCGAGTATTACTCTCGATCGTGGAAAATCGATTTTGTTTCTTTTTTCTTTATCATCACTCTCG
>OU964986.1:2660034-2747534 GCA_918808275.2 Dolichovespula sylvestris | reverse complement strand
AAAACACAACACGAAACCTTCCCAACAGTAACAAACAACAAACGCTCGGAACGTAGTAATATTTCTCACTAAGAGAATTAGTCTTCCTCGATTATGTCACTATCCTCTTCTTCTTCTTCTTCTTCTTCTTCTTCTTCTTCTTTCTTTCTTTCTTCCTTCTTCTTCTTACTTTCCTTCGGTCTCTTCCTCCTCTTTAACGGAGGGATGCACACAAGAAACGACGAAACACGAACGACGTTCGTAGTACACTAAACAGCAGCAACAACGAGGACGAAGAGAAACGAAACGGAACGAAACAAAACAAAAAAAAGAAAAAAAAAAAAACAAAACAAAACAAAACAAAAGTCGTTTACTCTCTCCTTTCTTTTCCAAGGATTATTTTTCTACCGATTATTACTCCGTACGTATTACCCAATAACAATTCTCTATTCCAATGTCCTCCAGTTCTTCCGCGAAAGAACTTCTAAACTTCTAAACAGATCCGAGAACTATAGCAGAGAGACAGGGAGATAGAAAGAGAAAGAAAGAAAAAGAGAAAGAGAGAAAGAGAGAGAACACGTTCAACGTCAACGTTGAACGTGAACGTGAACGTGAACTAGAACGTGAACGTGAACGTGAACGTGAACGTGAACACACTAGGCAAACACGGAAAACTTGTAATGCGAACAGACCGCCGGACGGACAGAAAGAAACAGAGAGAAAGATATATATATATATACATGTGTGTGTGTGTATAAATATATATATATATATATATATATATATATATATATATATATTTAGAAAAAGAAAGAAAAAGAGAGAGAGAAAAAGAGAGAGAGAGAGAGAGAGAGACAACAGACGGTCGATCGGATCGTACCGCGGCCACGACGGCAATGCCCCCGCATCGGAGGCTTTAGCGCCGCCGACGCGGTCGGGAACCCTGCTGCTGCTGCCGCCGCCGCCGCCGCTTCTCCCTCTCTCCCCCTCCCAACCCTCTCCAGCCACCCACCCCCCCACTCCACTCGCCCCTATCCACCTATCCGTTATCCCCACCCGTTCCCTCTTCCGATCTGCACGCTCGCTAGAGCTAAGCTGTGCCTCCTTCGACGACACAACACCGGTTACCCCCACCCCCCACCCCTCTTCCTCCTTTTCGTCGTCTTCGTCGTTGCCGCCACCACCACCACCACCACCACCACCACCACCACCACCACCACTACTACTACTACTGTTGCTAATACTAAATACTAATACTAATACTGATACTACCACCACCACTGCCACCATTACTTAAAACCATTACCACCTTCATCATCATCACCGTTAACAACACCAGAATCACCATCACCATCACCAAACCCACTACGATCATCACTACCATCACTTTTATCATTATCACCATTAACAAACAACACCTAAAATACCGTCAATGTTACTACCAATGATATATGTAATATATAATAATAATATTGCAGTATTGGTAGTTATTGTTACTAATATGATCACCACCATCACAGCCACTATTACTTGAAACCTTTACCACCTTCATCATCATCACCGTTAACAACACCAGAAACACCACCACCATCACCAAACCCACTACGATCATCACTACCATCACTTTTATCATTATCACCATTAACAAATAACAGCTAAAATACCGTCAATGTTACTACCAATGATATATGTAATATATAATAATAATATTGCAGTAGTGGTAGTTATTGTTACTAATATGATCACCAACATCACTGCCACCATTACTTAAAACCATTACCACTTTCATCATCATCGTCAACAACAGCAAAAACTCCAGCGCCACTAATGCAACTATCACTATCACTACTATTACTGTTACCATCACTACCATCGCCAAATCTACTATGACCACCATCTACCACCCGCCATCGCCATTTTCATCATCATCGCTACATAACAACAACAGCAAAAGCATTTTACAAAAGTATTGATACAAAAAAAAAAAAAGAAACAAAGAATGAAATTAAAACATTTGGAAAATCTTTGAAGATTTATCGATTACGCAATAAATTTTATTCCGTCTTATTATTGATCCGTCAATTATAGGAATAAAAAATATCTATACGACGTTGGCACACACACACGCACAGTGCATACAATTTTGATTATTTTCATAAATACACACATACACACACACACGCGCGCGCGTTATAGTGTGTATATAAGTGTACAGATTTGTATATCATACAATATAACATATGTGCAATTAAATTGATGTATATATATTAAATTATACATCAAATTTATAAATTCATTTATATATTAATCATATAAATAAATAAACATATATACATATATATATATATATATATATATATATATATATATATATATATATATACATCATACATGTATTTAAATTAATATATTAATTTCTATACATTAAATCTATACATCAATTTAAATATTAATTACAGATTCGTATACTAAATCCATACACTTTATTAGATCATTATGGCAATTAATTGACTAAGAAACGATGGATAATTAATTGTAATCGGTTTGCATAAAACAAATTGTCTCGTAACAAGATTGAAAATAATAACGATCGGTTGCGATCGAATCTGATCTATACGGTCGATACCTGTCGAGAAGTCGTTGTATCGTTGAGAGCGAAAGGAAGAAGAAGAAGAAGAAGAATAAGAAGAAGAAGAAGAAGAAGAAGAAGGCGTCAGGATGAAAAATCGTTCGCCCGTCTACGACCTGGGATAGTAACCTCCATTGACCTCGACATCGGCCCTGTAAACGTTCCACGAATCCCGATCGGCGTTTCTCTTCCCTGTTCTGTGTTGTGTATCTAACACAGGAATAAAGTGGAAGGAATAGACGAGGGTGGGGGAGGGTTGTGTGAGGACGATAGAGCGAGCTAGAAGATAGTTAAGTGAGTAGGTGGATGGGGGATGGAGGGTGGAGAGGATCGAGGGAAGAAAATTCATCAGAGAAACAATAAATTTCAAATACCAACAAGAAATTCCACTGACTTTAACGTAGACAGAGATTGTTTCGATTCTCGAGTCGATTCGATTCTATCGATCGAGATGGTGAGTTAAAAATTGATAATCGATGAGGAGAGGTTACATTGAATGGGAGAGCTTGCAGTTTCCTTCACGGGAAAGAGAAAGGGATAGACAGATAGATGAAGAGAGAGAGAGAGAGAGAGAGAGAGAGAGAGAGAGAGAGAGAGAGAGAGTGAGTGAGTGAGAGTGAGTCCAAAGCAACGAAGAACGCAAATAACGAAGCGAGACGAAAGTTAATTTATGCTTACGATCGTTTGCATCGTGAACGTGAGACGCGAAAAGGATAATGTGGGTGAAGGGGCGGGGGCGGGGAGGGAGGTAGAAGAAGAATAAAAAAACGAGAAAAGAAACTAGAAGACAAAAAAAAGGGGGAAGAAGAAGAAGAAGAAGAAGAAGAAGAATAAAAAATAAAAATAAAGATAAAAATAAAAATAAGAAAAAGAAAAAGAGGAGGAAGAGGAAGAGGAAAAAGATAAAAAAAAAAAAAAAATAAAAATGAAACGTTTTCGCTGTCGCTCCGACGCGATAAGTATCGGAGAGTCATTGCGGGGCAATAAAATAAAGCTCATCTCGTCGGGCTCTTTGTAATCCGTCGAAGCCATAATCCTCGTCCGTAGAAGTCAAGGATGAGAGGAGCTCGCCGTCGGAGGTCGAAGGAGAAATAATTCACGATGGCTATTGCCGCGGCTGGCAGTTCTCTAAATCCTTTCTCGAACGTATAGTAGAATGGAAAATCTCGAGCAACAGGCAATTACCGGCGAGCGGCGCGCACAGACATCAGACAACACAACGGCGACTTGCGGAATGGAAAACCTGGTGTATATTATATCGCATCTCCATACACCAGAATCTCTCTCTCTCTCTCTCTTTTTATGCGTTATATACATCCATCCAACTATCTGACTATCTATCTAAAACTATCTATCTAACCGTCTATGTATTTGATCTATATATGTTTGTACGAGCGTGTGTTTGTGTGTGTATGCGTATCCAGTTATGAGAGCAAAGTAGCCGTACGTAGAGACGATAAATATATTTCTCGCAATAATATTCTATTTCTCGTTTCGATCTATATTTAATGATTTTTCGTCAGGCCTTAACGGTGATCTTTTCCCAACGTTGTCCTTTATATACATTTAACGTAGATGATATATGTATGTATGTATGCATGTATTTATAGTGTGTGTGTGAGTGTGTTTATACATAATATAAATTATGATTACGATTAGTCAGATCAAAAAGCTAATAACTTTTTCCTTTTTTTTTTTTCTTTTTCTTACTTTTTAGGTACTTTATTAAACAATATTTTCCTTGAAGTAACATTGATAGTATATATATATAATGTACATATATCGATAGTACACATATCTGTGTGTGTGTGTGTGTGTGTGTGTGTGTGTGTCTATATATATATATATTTTTTTTTATGTATGTATATTTATGATTGTTAGTAGACAGATAATAACTTTTTCCTTTCATGCTTTTCTTTATGTTTGTTCTTTTCTTTTTTCTTCTTCTTCTTCTTCTTCTTCTTTGCATTAGGTTTTTATTTAAACAATCCTTTTCCCTTGACATAATGTCGACGGTATACGCGTCAGCACACGTGTACGTGCGTGTGTACATATATATATATATATATGCTCGTGATTGCAAATAGGCAGAGAAACAGGTAATAATTTTTGCCTATCAAGATAATTCTTTATCTTTTTCTTACCTTAAGGTTTTCATTTAAACGATCCCTCTTTTTCCTTGACGTAAAAATATATGTCTCTGTCTCTACGTATCTATCTATCCCTATATACATACATACGCACATACATATATATATATATTTATATCTACTTATGGTTGCAGGTAGACAGATAAATGAGTATTAACATTTTCCTTCGTTATTTTTCATCTCTCTGTCACTCTCAAAAAAAAAAAAAAAAGAAAAGAAAAAAAAGAGTTTCTCATTAAAAAAAAACCTTCTAACATGTCCTCTATTTTTTTTCTAAACTTTTCTCAACATATTATACACAAAATACATATATATATATGTATGAGTACACGAGTGCATATGTGCATGCGTATGCTTGTGTTTATGTGTGTGTGGTTATCTTCTAACGGTTGCAAGTACGCAAAGAACAAGGCAATAATTTTTCACGTTCAATAATCCTCTCTCTATCTCTCTCTTGAGAGAGAGAAAAAGAGAGAGAAAGAGAGTTTTCGTTAAACAATCTTTTCCAACGTAACATCTTCGTGCTAAGTACAAACCGAGGCTGCTGCCATGGTTAAGTAGTACTATGGTGCTTGGCAGTGCCTCGCCTGACCTACCCGTCGACCGACACGCGGCACGAACATGGAAAAATATGTAAATATCGTCCCTCATCCATTATCCAACACGTGGAAAGAACGACACAACCGAGAAGGAAGGAGGCATTGTGTGCGGTACAATGTATCTATAACGTTGTATATATATATATATATATATATATATATATATATATATACATACATATGTATGTATGTATGTATGTATGTATGTATGTATGTATGTATTTTGTGATTGTATGCGAGTGACTTAAGACCGGAAGGCACGGCGACCTACACCGACCGAGCTTGCTTGTTTTAGCAACGCTGTTGTTCACTATCGATTGCAATGGAGCCGTCTTCTTCTTCTTCTTCTTCTCCTTCTCAATTTTTATTTCTCTTATCTTTATCCTTATCCTAATATTTATACTTATACTTCGTGAATATTTGTCCCTTTCGTTCTTTACTTCGCTATCCTTTTTTATAATATATTACGATAACATATATAAGAAATGAATAAATTTATATGTGTATATATATATATATATATACGAATTTCAGTCTAAGTATAATACATTAACCCCATGGGATTTCCGCGATAGCCGGAAGGAAGAGAGTTAGGATCGGTTCACCGGAGATATTATAATCACCATGACGAGACGTGATACGCAATTAATCTATCGCGGTTGTCAGTGCCTCGCACGTTACCTATAGTCGACAAATAATATATACATACATACATACATACATACATACATACATACATACATATATGTATGTATGTATGTACGTCCGTCCGTACGTACGTACGTATATATGTATGTATGTATGAGTCCTACGCCAGCTCTCGATAGTAACTATCTATATCTATACAGAGTGTTGCAAATGTATATACTCCCTCCTCTTCCTATCATCCTATCTCTCTCTCCCCGCCTCCCACTTCCCCCTTTTCACCCAACCCTTCTAAAAGAAGGACAACCTCTAATAAGAACAATTTTTCTTCGTTGTAGGACGATGACGCATTGCGATAAAAAAGAAATAAAAGAAAAAAGAAAGAGAGAGAGAGAGAGAGAAATGATAATAATTTTAATAGAAAAAAATAAATAAATAAAGAAGAAAAATGTAATGGAAAGGTTATAATCATAGGCGCGATATCCACGTGAAAGAGATTTCTTATGGTTAAATAAAGAATTAGGTAATTGTTCAAGTACGACCTTCGATATCTTTCTTCTTTCAATACGTAGTACTGACCTTTAACATTCACGCACACCCACACCTCCACACGCGCACATATACGCACGTATGGGTAGTCGAAAGAATATGTATATATATATATATATATATATATATAAAAACTATTGAACTTGGGCAGATAAAGGAGAGAATAATTTTTCTTGCTAATCTTTGGAACGAACAAAGGATAACTACATATACCTAACTATGTAACTATCTACTACATCGAAGAAGAAAAGAGAGAGAGAGAGAGAGAGAGAGAGAATGAGTAAAGAGTTACCGTGAAGCACCCTGTACGATACTAAAACCATAACTATATACACATACACACACACACACATATGTATATATATACGTACGTATAAGTACAACTTACATGTAACACTCGCATGACGTACGCATAAAGCGATATGATTAATGGCTCGGTGCTATCAGTGCGTGAACGTTGCAAAACGAAGACAAATAATCTGCGGCATGTTAATACATAAATACATACATAAATGCATACATAAATACATACATATACGTTCAAGTACATATGTAGATGGGTGAGGGCATGTAGTTACCTTACGAACGAATCACGAAATCTTTTACATCGGAAATAAATGTCGGCCCGTCTTAACTACTACTACTACTACTACTACTATTACTACTCCTACTACTACTATTATTACTGTTATCATTGCTACTACTGGTTCATACTACTACCGATCGATCATCATCATCATCATCATCATCATCGTTGTTATTGTCGTTGTTGTTATCGTTGTTATATATTTATTCACAAATTCCCTTTTTTTTTCAAGAAAAATTGGCGAAACTGACAGTATCACGTGATAGAACCCGAAGGAATGCATTTATTATTATTCGCCATTTTAACGCTTCTTTGCGTCACGAAAGACCGTTCGTTCGTTCGTTCGTCCGTCACGCTCGAAAACTTTCACGCCCGTACCTTAAGGGACCATCTCACGTGGCGAAACGAAACCCGGTGTGTTATTCCCCCTCCCCGTCCCTCCAACCCCCCACCCCCGTGAAATTTTTCTCTCATTAAACGTTAAATCTCGTCACACGTTGTCTCGCTGCTAAAACCGCGTTTGTAAAGTCCGCTCTCTTATGTATTTTTAATTGCATTATCTTTTCTTCCTTCTGTCTTCTTCTTCTTCTTCTTCTTATTTGTTTTCTTTTTTATTTTTTTATTTTTTATTTTTTTACGAGGGGGTATCAGAGCTAGGGGCTGTCATTTATGGGTTTCGATGTCTGACTCGGCTAATTAAAATCAACTTCCTCGGGTTATCGTCAAATTGCCCGGTTCAATTCTCGACGGCGTGTAATGAAAATGAAGGAAAAAGAAAAAAAAAAAAAAAAAAAAAAATGAAAAATACTGTTAAGTCGTACAAAAGCGTCGAAATAAATTCACCGACGTAAATTCAATGATCCGATCCGATCGGGTCGCTTAATTTTCTGATATCTCATTTAAATCTCAACGTGAAACGACGCGATGTCGATCGGTCGATCGACGATTCGATGTAACGCGTGTTAAAAAAGAAAAGAGAAGAAGAGGGATCAACGAAGAGAGGAAGAAACGAACGAGGGGAAAATTAAAGGAGGGTAAAGAAATAAAAAAAAGAAAACTGTAACGAAACTCTCTCTCTCTCTCTCTCTCTCTCTCTCTCTCTCTCTCGGAGAATAAATAACCCCGGATGGAGAGATATTTCGGGGGATCTTAATCTGATGGCGAAGAAAAAGAAAAGGAAAGAAAATAAAAGAAAAGAAACGAAAAAAAAAAGTGTACAATCGTAGAAAGTTCTCTCCTATCTCTTGCCGTGGAAACGCAGCTTACTAACGGGTGATGATGGGGAGTGGGGGTGGGTGGGGAGAAGGGATAGGGTCACGCCCTCGAGGAACAGTTACAACAAACTAAGTATCAGATCGTGCCAATGAAAGTTTTACCGAGTCGAAAAATCCTCAACCCCGCCTAGGAAAAGTTGGAACTTTACTTGTAAGAGCGGATGATGATGATGATGACGATGACGATGACGACGACGATAATGATGATAATGATGATGATGATGATGATGATGATGATGATGATAATGATGCAAGCCCTCTCGCGTTCTACGGAGACAGGAAGGCGAGAGGAAGAAGAGAAAGAGGGGTGGAGAAACAACGAAAGAGAAATAAATGGATTGAGAGAAAACTAAGAGTTAGGGAGAGAGAGAGAGAGAGAGAAGGAGAGAGAAAAAGAAAAGAAGAGTGAGTGAGAGAGAGAGAGAGAGAGAAAATGAAAGTGAGAAAGAGAAAGTGGGAGAGAGTATATAAGTGAGAAAGAGAGAGAGAGAGAGAGAAGAATGAGAAAGATAGAAAGAGAGATAGAGATAGAGATAGAGAGAGAGAGAGAGAGAGAGAATGCCTTGATCGACGATGGCAGACTTTTAATTACTCTTGGGGTGCATTTGGCACAAGTTCCCCGAAACGTGGTAGCGAGAGATAAGCTATCTCGAAATGTAAAATGAGTTTGACGATATGCGAAAGATCGTAGAGGGAAGTTATGTGCCGTCAAATTATGCAATTAAAAGTCTTACATGTAGAATATATATATATATGTGTGTGTGTGTGTGTGTGTTTATGTATATAGATATTTAAATGAACGCGCGCGCGCGTGTGTGCGTTCGTTCGTTCGTATCGGTTTTATCGGCGTTTATCGATTTTCTTTCACCCTTCCACCACTCTATAACCACCACAAAAACCCCTATCACCCTTATGCCATCCTTGCAGAAAACATTACGGTATTAGTAATAAATTTGATTTAAACTTTTATTCGTTCACTTGAAGTTTCAAACTTTTATATATTCGAGTGTAATCAATTTCGTTTGAAGTGTTACACGATTAGGTTTTTTATATAATAAGTTGTATACAATTTGTACGATGTAAAATAGAAAAACAAAAAAAAAAAAAGAACCGTGTCGCATAGATCGTTACGGTAAATGTGGTGACTACGGAGAAAAGAAAATGAAAAAGAAAAAGGATTGAAATTAATGGAAAAGGACAAAAAAAAAATTACAGATATGTAAAGTCATAATAATAATTGTTCGATCACGATGCGACATGTCATCGTGGAGTGATGTCAGCGCCTATCGACCCTTTGTTATCGATATAAAAGAAAAACGTCAGTGGCATTGTACTTAGGTACGTTGATTTTTTACATCGTGAAGTATGGCAGAATGTCCGGCGATCGATAATACGTCGTTTAAATTGGGTTAATCGGACGCAGTAGGCAGTAACAGTACAACACAGTTACGTATTTCGCACGACGTATTTATATTCGTTCTTCTATTCGTCGTTTCTCGTTCGTATACGATACTAATACCAGAGATAGTTTAACAAAACAAATCTATTATATCACAGGGGCTATGAGCATTCAACGGAAATCACGTGATCGGTATGGGGACCCTAAATGTCGTCGACTTCGTATGATCATTTGCGTTATACGAGCAACCAACACGCTTAACGCCATCGTACAAAACGATACATAGTTGAAAATTATTTACTATTATTTTACTATACGTCCTACGGCCACCCTCGAACGTTAATCAGATACGATTAGAAACAGGTCGTCGCAAAACTATATCTACGAATCGATCTATAGCGATTACGAATACGAATGAATCATAAAAATACAAATCGATCGGTCGAACGAGAATCGGTAAAGTGGAGAATTAGTCGGTTTAAAAAAAAAAAAAAAAAAAAGAAGAAAAAAAGAAGAAAGAAAAAAGTATTGTCGATTTTGCAAATTATAAATTTGGTTTCGTTGGCTGTAAAAAAAGAAAGAAAATAAATGAAAGATAAATGAAAAGTATACTAGTATTGCTATAATCAAATCAACGTGCTAGTTTTTTTTTAGTGAGTAATATTTCAGGGAAGGAAAAAATTTGCGAACATAAAAAGAAATGAAAAAATAAACGAAGAGAAAATTCTCAAACTTCTATTTAATTAAATTTCCACGTGAACTAAGATGAACAATAACAACGTTGCAAAATCGCTTCAGGTTAGAGAAAGATATATATATATATATATATATATATATATATATATATATATATATATATATATAGAGAGAGAGAGAGAGAGAGAGAGAGGTATTCTGTTTTTGTAGAATAATATTATTAAAACCCCGAGGGGGTTTTCAAAAATTGCCGTAGCCGATGGGGTGGTATGTATATTTTGCGTCGTCATGGCAGACGAGCATTTGAAAAATAACAATTTCAGGAAAAAATAAATTTAACTACAACAAAATCTGCAAAACGATGAAAAAAAAAAAGAAAACGAAGAAATTTTCTCAAACTTCTCTTTAATTAAACTTCCATATGAATCTTAGATGAAGAAAAATCACGTTGCAAATTGCTTCAGATTACAAAATAAGAGAGAGAGAGAGAAAGAGAGAGAGAGAGAGAGAGAGAGAGAGAAAAGAGATAAAAGAACTATTCGCTTTTTGTAGAATAATATTACAAACCCCCGTAGGGTATTTCAAAAATTGCCGTAGCCCTTTGGGATAGGTGTGTCTCGTGTGTGTTTTTCGCATCGTCATGGCAGACGAGGAATATTTTAAAAATAAAAAAAACTTCAGGAAAAATAAAGTTAAATTGAAATTTGCAAAACGATGAAAGAAAAAAGAAAACAGAGACATTTTCTCAAACTTTTATATTTATAATCAAAAAACTACCATACAAAAACTTACTTAGGTGAATAAGAAAGGGAATCGCGTTGAAAATTGCTTCAGATTGCAAAATAAGAGAGAGAAAAGGGAGATATTTTCTTTTTGTAAAATAATATTGTAAACCCCCGCAGGGGTTTTCAAAAATTGCCGTAGCCGATGGTATTTCACATCGTCATGGCGGGGTATTGGTAAAAGTTTTCAACTAGCAATAATCGCACCTCGGTAGAACCTCATTGGTTACGATATTGCCGCTGCGCAAAGACGAAGAGCCCCGGCGAACCTGCCTCATGTTATAGTCTTAACCAAATGCATTTAGTTGCGAGAAACGTGCCACTAACCAGTGCCATCTGTCATCCTTATCTATAAACTATTAGCAATTTAAAAGCGTCTAGCGCGGCAATCGTTCCGAACCATTTTGAAAAGTCCTTATATTCGTTTATACCACGTTTAATTGATTAATTATCCGTATATTTTAATTACGGATATATGTATATATGATTAAGAATTTTCAAATGCATTACATGAGATACCTCGGGTTATATTTCGAAAGGGAAAAAAAGGGGGAAGAAAAGGAAACGAACGAACGAATAAATAAATAAATAAATAAATAAATAAATAAATAAATAATAACGAACGAATCGACAATAATTCAAAAGTCGATAAGAATATTATAACAAAATCATAAAATAATATTGACGTTCAAATTAAATATTTACAATCGCTTTTCTTCGAATCGTTATATCGATCCTGAATTCTCTACTTCTCTCTCTCTTCTCTCTCTCTCTCTCTCTCTCTCTCTCTCTCTCTCTCTCTCTCTCTTTCTCTCTCTCTTAGGGTATCTTAGAAAGTAACATGAAATATTTCATAAATCATCCGAACGACATCTTTCCGTACGATCAACAATGGAGAAAGGAGGGGGACATAAATTTTCTCGTAATTTTTCACTGACGCCCCGTCGTTTCATTTCACGGACGATATGATTCTTGACAGGTGAGAAAGAAAGAGAAAGAGAGAGTGTGTGAGAGAGAGAGAGAGAGAGTGAGAGAGAACACTCGCGAAGAGCTTGTTAGCAACTCATCATACCGACACACCCACCCTTTTGATGCGTACCCTCCTATGAACGTGAGATATAATACCAAGCTAAGTAAAGTAACTTTATTACGATAATGAAAACGCGATTCTCGTAAGTCGGTAAATGCTTTACCCCGATCCCATCGAATATGAACCAATTACAAAAAATTCACCGTGATGACGATGACGATAACGACGACGATGATGATGATTACGATAATTACGATGACTGTTCGATACGTATTTTTACTGCGAAAAGATATGCATTCGAGGGAGGATGCATTTGAAATGAGAATGCATTCGTTTCTTGAACTTCGAATTGCACGAGAAACTATGATAAAGCGTACTATCGTATATTTCATTATTATACGAATCAAGGACGACAATTATGATTAATCTCTCTCTTTCTCTCACTCTCTCTCTCTCTCTCTCTCTCTCTATGTAAGTGTGTGCATGTGTGTGTTTGATAAAACATAAAACAGAAATATTAATAATAATAATAATAATAAAATAAAAAAAAAAATAAATAGGAAATAAAAATTATATATCGCATAGAAAAGAGAAAGAAAAAAGCAACCAATATAATTGGAACATGTGTACCACACACATACACACATACACGCACACACGTACACATATTTAGAGTGAAACGTCTACGTCGTATCGAAATCAATTTTATGCAGGCGCGTTTAAAAGAAAATTGAAGCGAAATGGCGAGAGTAGTTTGATTTACATAGCATTACATATATATCCATAAATACATAGATACATGCATAGACATTTGATTTACATATTATACGTACATAAGCTTTTCCAACTATCGAGATACGACGAGATAGTAATGATAGTCAGAGAGATATCATTCCGATACGATTTGCAAAGAGCTCGTGTATTTATTTTTCATAAAAAGAGGTTTACCGAGAGGACTCTAATGCGAAACACCATACACACCTTGTGCGTGCGTCCGTTGTGTGTCTCTGTGTGTGTGTGTGTGTGTGTGTGCGTATGTAAGTACTTACTTTCTCTCTTTAGATTTAAACGCGAACTCACCCACGCTACTATGTCATCGTTAGATTCGCCATATTTACAATTATTTTTTTCGTTCACACAAGTTTTACAAAATTATCCATAAATTCCAATATAAATATCGATCGGATCGATTAACGCGTCGCGAATGCTGTTGGCTGGGCAAAAGATAGGGTGGAGGGGTCAGGGGTCGTCGTCGTCGTTGTCAACGATTGACAATCAATTTTACATTCGAAACTTCGTTTAAAAATATTTTCGAAAGATATTTAATGTTCAATATTTCACGTATATATTATAAATATAATAATAATAATAATAATAATAGTAACAAGAAAACGTTTTTATTTTTTAATAAAAATAAAGTCTGACGTTAAAAATTATGCTAATGAATTTCTACAAATTTTTACAAATTTTCATTTCTTTTTTATTTTCTTTCTTACACACACACGTATATATATATATATATATATATATATATATATATATATATATATAATGTTATTGAACGAGTATATTGATCTATGTAAAATAAATCGAACGAAATTAATTCAATCGAATTCTTTTGCATTGTCGATTAGTAAGTACTATGAAAAATCTATTGTCCGAAAAAGGAAAAGAAAACAAAGATTTGATCAAATCTTTAGAAATTTTTTCTTTCTTTCGTTAATTTTTCGTTTCTTGTTTGTTTCAATTTAATGGATTCGCTTGAATCTTTTGATATCCCGTTGATAACAATTATTGTAAACAATTCACAATGGCACGAAAAACTTTCCGAACAACTTGAAACTTTCTAATGTTATAAGAGTAGTAATCGTTATATCTTACAATTGTCAAGTAAATTTCACGTGTGTCTGAAAATGAGATTTCTCGTTTCCTGTTAGTAATGTGCTAACACCATATCCCCGATGGATTTTAACGCTCTACAACGTCATATAACTATTATTAAGTTACGAACTCGTATATCTTATTACATTTTTTTTTTTTCCCCCCAGTAAATTGGTTACATACATGTATACTTACACGTATACATACGCGTGTCTATACATATATGTATATACGGAGTGGACAAGAAAGTTCATAAAAGACTTTTTAAAATCAATTACATTTTTTCGAGACTTTCTAAGGCTAATTTTGTCTTGTTTTTTTCTTTTCTTTTCTTTTCTTTTCTTTTTGTCTTTCAGATTTCAAAACTAAAACCTACTTAGAGACACACGGATCATCGTCCTGTACGATTATTTCGTAACGAAAGTGATCTTTAATTCGTACAGATAATTACATCTCTACATGCAAATATTGAATCTCATTCTCTGTCGACTTCAAAGAAAGATAGTTAACGCAACTTTCTTAAAATACACATTTCTAACAAAATTAATTTACATTTTTGTAGATTTGCTACCTTCGAATGTTATATATGATATATATATATATATATATATATATATATATATATAACATTCTTTTTTTTTTAGAAAATTTCGTTCGACGATTAAATGCAAAGAAAACGATAAAGGATGATCTATAGATCATTCGGACCAACAAGGAGCTGAGGTATCCCTTTATAAATAAAATGTATCAACACACAAAAATCGTATCAATCTTAATGGATCCTTGGTTACACGTTATATAAACTTTTGTAAACAAATATAAATAAAAAATAAAAAAATAATATATATATATAGGGGGAGAGAGAGAGAGAGAGAGAGAGAGAGAGGTAGAGAATGAACGGAAAATCGTGTAAACGAAAGCATGAATCAATCAAAAGTATGATCGAAAAGAAACAATATTTGAAAGAAGAAAGAAAAGTAAATAAATTTTTCTCCAAATAAGATAAACAAGTAACAAAAATTAAAATAAATAAATAAATAAATAAATAAATAAATAAATAAATAAATAATGAAACGTTTCACGATAGCTTAGAGAGTGTGTAACCAAGCGACTGTGGATTAGCAGCTTAATCTATTCTTCCAATCGACACGAGTCCTTATCTATCCATCTATCTCTCTCTCTCTCTCACTCTATCTATCTATCTATCTATCTATCTATCTATCTATCTATCTCTCTCCTTCTTCCTATAGGAAAAGTTAAGTAAGGTAACGAGATACCCAACAAATACCCGTCGACGTGCCGTATAGAAACTTACACGCAAGCGCGCTCGCTGAATGTAGTAGCGAAAAGATACGAGAGAGGTACGACGATAAAAAAGGAAAATAAAAAAATAAAAAAAAAAAGAAAAAACAAAAAAAAAAGAGAGAGAGAGAGAAGAAAAAACCAGAGAATTAAAAACAAACAAACAAAGAAGAAAAGAAAAGAGACAAGGACGAAGGGAACCGAACGTAAGGAAAAGAAAAAGACCGAAACCAAAAAAAACGTCACGCACGAAGAAATAAAAAGACAGAAAACTACAAAAAAAAAAAAAAAGAAAAGAAAAGATACAAAAAGAGAAAATCGTTTGGATGGAAGGTACGAAAGTTTCTTCCTGTACGTTCCTGTAGATGTTAAAGGTAGGTGCTTATTACAAGGCGGTGTAATGGGGCTTCCGCGAGTGCGAGTTCCGCGGATCGCAAGTCGTTTTCCGCGGGGCGATAACGATGAAAAAGAGTGAGTGAGAGAAAAGTATATATATATATATATATAGAGAGAGAGAGAGAGAGAGAGAAAGAGAGTACGATAAAGAGAACGATAAAGAAAAAGAGAGAGATAAACTTGGTGCATATAATACTCGAGACTGAAAGAGAAATACATACAGAGATAGATATATAGGGAGTAAGAGAGAGATAGAGAGTAAGGAAAGAGAGAGAGAGAGAGAGATAAAAGGAAATAAAGGAACAGTAGTGGCAACGTGATGTTAGAAGCGGCCTCTCTCCCGGCAAATTAAAGTGTGTATAATGAGTAGCCGAAGGTGCGATCATTCAATTAATATCCGAGACGACGCGCGAGCGACCAGGTGGAAATTTCTCGGGCACCCTATCTACGCCTGCACTGTATTAACTAAGCTCTATTACGCGCCGTTCGAGAGTCACCGGCTTTAACGCGCATACTACACGGAATAATCATGCATACTTATGTATATATATATATATATATATATATATATATATACGTACGCGGGATGTCATTTTTTTTTTGGTTTTAAATCCTTTCGCTCATCGGGAACATTAGGAATTTATATTTAATCTCTTAGAGAAACCTCTGCGAAAAAAAATAAAAATAAAAGAGAGAGAATATTTATTATCGAAAACGATCGGTAAAAAAATAACATCGAGTAAGTATAATTTTGTGATATATATATATATACATATATATATATATGTGTGTGGGTGTGTGTGTATAAATATATAAATAACGACAACGAAGTTAGGCTGACGAGTAAAATGGTATTACCTATCTCTCGATACGTCTCGAAAAGTAACCGAGTAAAACGGCGCAAACGTATGGGCCAATAATAATAATGAGTGTCCAGGATGATAAGAGAGAAAAACAAAGAAAAAGGAAACGTACAAAAAAAAATTAAAAAAAAAGAAACGAAAAAGGAACGGTCAAGTTCAAGCGAAGAAGAAGCCGGCAGCTGTCACGGTCCATAACGTTTTATCACCATGCCGCGAAACATCTTCAAAGAATATAGCCGTAATAACTATAGAAATTGATTTCCTCGTGGGATCATTCGAAGTAAGGAACCAACCAACCAACCAACCAACCAACCAACCAACCAACCAAGCAACCAACCAAGCAAGTAAGCAAGAAAACAAGCGAGCGGGTGTAAATACAAGAAAAAAAAATGTACAAAAAAGGACGGACAGATAGAAAAAAAGAAAGAGAAAGATATAAGAAGAAGAAGAAAAAGAAGAAGACGAGAGTATATTTCTCTCGGAGTTTACTCCGATACACCGAATGGAAATCGCACGAGCGCAAAAAAAAAGAAAAAAGAAAAAAGAAAAAAAAACAACGATATTAACGGACCGGAAACTGAAACGTTTTAAGAACGGCAACGTTAGATATATTTACGCGTAACTTCCGCACCGCGAACCACCGCGAGGAGGGACGGGAAGGGGGTGTTGTCCCGGTCCGTATCTTCGTTTAATAACGACGACAACCCGCGGAGAGATTCCTTATCTTATATCTCGATCTAAGATCGAGTGGCAAACGCGTGCCTCGAGTCTTTTCCGAACTCGGAAATGGTACCACGGGTAACACTGTGCCGTGTTAAACGCGACGAGAGTTAGAGAAAGAGGAAGAGAAGGAGGATGAGAAGGAAGAGGGGATAAGGGAGGAGGGGATCGAGAACGGCTACTAAACACTCCGTGTACGGCATACCAACCAACCGAAGAGATTAGAAATTGCCTCCTTGTTTCTCATTGCGTAATTTCATAAAGGTGGTGGAGGGGTGGTGAAGTGGGTCGGTGGGTGAAATGTGTGGAGAGAACTATGATCGTTCATGGTGTTATGGTGAATACATGCTAAATGGCAATAGAAATATTATATGAAGAGAAAGACAATGGAGTTATCGTCTTTTATATCCTCATACGTGCATATATACATATATAGATATGTATGTACGTGCGTATTTAAGTAAGTGTACGAAATCCTGACATTTGTGATATTAATCGTCGTACGTTCAAATGGTTACCTCTGATACGAATACCCATCAAATCGAAGAGATTTTATATAGCTGGATAGATGGGAATGGTTGGGTGAAGAGGGGACTGGGTGGAATGGGAGGGTATGGGAGGAATCATGGGGGTGGGAATGAAATGTATTATCTTTTATGGTTTAGCAGTACCGTACCGCATCGCGTCAAGCCGCCACCGTGTGAAACAACCGGCATCGATAACTCGTTCTCTCTCTCTCTCTCTCTCTCTTTCTCTCTTTTTCTCTATCTCTCTCGATAGCAGACGTTACTAAGGGGCACAACACCGGAGTTCACTCGGCTGACCCTATTAGGTGGCCATTAAATCGACACGGTATCTCTACTCTCGCGTGTGCCATTGGGACAAATGCCAACCGTTTCCTGGAACATCTGCGTGAAAAGGATTTCTCTTTCCTGGTATAGATCATCCTAAGTATTAAATAAGTAAGTATGTAAGTAAGTAAGTAAGTAAGTAAGTAAGTAAGTAAGTTAGTTAGTTAGTTAGACGATGTACCGCGGAACAGTAAAGGAAACCGATAGATAGATCGATCGATCGATCTGTCGATCGGTCGATAGGTACTTCAGGTACTATCATAGGTATTGGATTGGTTACTAAATGATCGCGGATTTTAATTAAGAATCTATCGATGAAATCCTCGATCACTTGGTTACCGACACAATAGATCGTAACGTCGAGATTAAAAAAAAAAAAAGATCTTTCGTTGTCTCGATAATCAAGCAATACTCGGTATTTAAATGTATTATAAGTATATATATATAGTTTACAAAAAAATATGAATATTACAAAAAAAAAAAAGGAAACGAACGAACGAAAAAGAAAACATGTCTTAGAGGAGACGTCGATAAAAAAAGAAAAGAAAAAAAAAAACATTAATAACGTTGCAAATTGATAGATCGAATTTGTTATCAATTAGTAACGATTTGTTTTCGATGAAAAACGTCGTTAAATAAATTACGTCGTCCCTACGCCGTCGTCGACCCTTCTTCGACCACATCAAGTAAGGGTAAGTTCTAAAAGCACAAGAGTTAACGCGTGCCTTCTCGAGGGTTAAAGCCGGCTTATCGTACTGTACGGATTTCATGCGTTTACAAAAGCGTCGACCCAAGCTAACGATATTCCCGACTTAACTAAACTATACTAAACTATACTATACTATACTATACTACGCTATACCATATCATATTATACCGTACTATAGTGGTAGCGTTAATAGAAGCCGCGAGCGTTAATTAAGATTCTCTCTCGTTTGAAAGGGATCAAACGAAAGGGTACTACTCAATTTTGGGGAGCTAACGACGAATACTTTTTCTTTTAAAGAGGAGGAATGGTAGGGAGAGTCAGGGCGAGATTATTAATTAATTGACTTACGGCCAACACTCAAAATGCCAAACCGATCGTACCGAAAAAAAAATAATTTTCCCTATCGAACTCGTTTATATGGTTCTTCTTTTTTTTTTTATATATATATATATATATATATATATATATATATCGTTATTGTTTTTTTCTTTCCTTTTTTGTGTTTATTTTCGTAAGTAAAGTAAATTGAAAATATCAAAAATATCGTTCCTCTCGTTTCGTTGCGTTCTTTTTCTTTTTCTTTTCTTTCAAAGTATCGTTCAAATCGATAGATCAAAAATAAATCGATCGTTCCGTTCTTCAAACGAAATCTATTTACGTTTATTTTATTTATTGTTACTAATGTACGTAATATGTTTGTGATACTAATCATACTTTGCGATGTTATTGACAATCGTAAAAAAAAAAAGATTTGTTGAATATTAATAGAAGAAATTATATCTACGATTAATGATAAAAACTTTCTTCGAATCGTATATGATAATGTTAATTATTCGTCTAAGTTTACATACTTTTATGATTTACGTTAGTGTAAATAAAAACAAAAAACAAAAAATAAATAAAATATCCTTATAAAAAAAAAATACATATACATATATACACATATAATTAAATAAGTATTAAATAATATATTCAAATGGCTTGATTAAAAAAATATATGTATATATATATATATATATATATATATATATATATATAAAATTAAATAATTATTAAATAATATATTTGAATGACAATAAAAAATGTACGTAACCATTTACCGAGGATATTCGATTATCATTTTATGAGATCTTCGTAATTCTCGTGAAATTCGTAGATCGAGAAAAGCAGCAACGAAAAAAATGAAAAATGAAAAATGAAAAAAATAAAAAAGCAAGAAAATAAATTAAACTTACCGTTTCCGAGGCAACGCTTTTCACCTTTGAGAGTAGAAACGCAGCGGGTGATAGATAAGACTTGACAAAGTTCTCCAGGTTTCCGTGATAAGCGCATACTAGAATGTCACGCGCCTGTCTTATCAAAAGATTGATAACGCCATCGCCATAAATTGGTCCAAGTAGATTCCTTACCAAGGAGGCGACATCACCGCGTGCCTGGAACAAAGTAACCCTTTCATTATTCAAACGTTATCGTTATAAAACGCAAATTAATTAAACATATGATATATAACGTTAAGCATGTACACACGAGCCGACGTTCGAAGAAACTGTGAAACGTTGTATATTATATTTATTTACGTATGTACTTTCATTATTTACTCTCTTATCCCTTCTCTCCCTCTTTCTCTCTCTTTCTCTCTCTCTCTTTTATAATCTTAACCAACGTCATTGGCTATTTAAACGTATGTAACTTTAAAGCGAACTCGTTACGGTCGTAACAAGCCAAATGTTACCTTAAAGAATTTATTGAAATTGAAAGAGACAGTTGGATAAGAAAAAAACAATAAAAAAATAAAAAAAAAAAAAACGACAATTAATTACAATTAATTAATTAACAGATTCTCGAAGGAATAGAAATTCTTTTCTTGCGTCGTGTAATATTGATACTATAAGTATATATAGTAACTATTGATAATATAAATATCCATGATATTTTAAAATAAATAAATAAATAAATAAATAAATCTATCATATATTTGATCTCGTCGAACTTCTGTTTTTTTTTTTCGTTTTATTTATATATAAGAAATCGAAGAAGACGGATTACGAGGGACAAGTGCGGTGGTGATGATCGAACATGTGGGTGCATTGTGTATCCTCTGTGCTGTATCGTTGCAACGATGTGCATAAACATTGCGGTTTACTGGGGCACTCTCGAGGAAGAGGAATACCACGATGTAACCATTATACGTACACCAAGCCGACGTCCGCCCACGTACGTGTTTCCGCCCTCATCGTACTTGTAGACACACGTACTTATACATATGTACGTGTATTACATATATATATGTATATATACATACGTTTATGCGTTTGCATAAGCACGTACTTTTATAGTTACACGCTATATACTCCATACTAACTAACTATTCGAGAATAATTTAATACATTATATTTTTTATTCCTTTTAATTCGAATCGTACATTATTTATTGTACATTATTCAATCCTGTCTTATTTCATTTAATTTATTTTATAAAAAAAAAAAAAAAAAAAAAAAAAGAATTGTAATTCCCGAAACTTCACTTCGAACAATTTTTATTAGAATACTTATTAATTTTTTATTAAACCATTTAATTCCGTGTATGTAATATATCATGTAAGATACATAACAAACACGATTGCATATTGCAAATTATTACAATTACGTACGATTAATATAATTTTAACATTGTTATATTCCGTTCTACGTGAATTTTTCAATGTTAATAACAACAAAAAATAAAACAAAGTCATTTTACATGATTAAATTGAAAAAAATTCGATTTGTCGCGACAATTTATTCGTCATTAATATCGTTAATGATATAATATAAATATATATATATATATATATATATATATATATATATATATATAATATTTTTTACAAAGAATTAAAAATTAAATTTGACAAAAAAGAAAGAACATAATTTCCAAGTCCCGTACGTCATTAGTGGTAACAGGTTAAATTCCTTCTCTCAAGCGAGTTATACCTCCCCGCCATTCCCCATGATATATATCATACTCGTGTGAACTTTCAAAACCAAATGAGAGTCTATTTATCATACGAGGAAGAAGGTGAATATTGCGAGCTGCCGAGTTTGTGCGTCCCACGATGCACCGACGTCGGTCATAAAATTGCAACTTTCGGTCGGTGCCGGTCGGTAACAATATTTGTTTGGTTAGAATTTATGAGTAAAAAGGGGTGAGTACAGACGGGAACAAAAAGGGCTAATCTAGGGTCTCCCGCATCCCTGTGGAGTATTCGATAGGGGATGGGACATAGATAGGTAGGGATAGGGATGGGGTTAGATGGGGGAGGCTACAGTGAGCGGGTCGTTTTGTACTCCGAACATAAATTAACCGCGATTCACAAGCCACTGATTTTAATCGTCCACCTTATGCAGCTGCGTTGTTTTATTAATGTTATTTACACGCATATTTACAAACGTACACACGAAAGATCATAGTCCGATTTATTCATCGGTACATTTATGGCTTATTACGTAAAATGATTTATACGGGTTATAATATCGTAGGTACACATATTTATTTTTCCCTTTTATTTGTATTTCCTGTTATTATAAGTCATTTTATTTCTTAAATTTATTCGACCACGCGTCGTTATCTTTTAATATTTCATTGTTCCATATTATTGTATTACACCAGGGCTATATATTTTTCTATTGTATGTTACTGCATACAGGGTGTATGAAAAATTATGCGCGAAGACATATCGCAGGGACATACTTAACCTTCGGATCGGTGAAGATTTATTTAACAAAAAATTTACATTCATCCGTATCGAACGTATAAATTCGAGCGGTGAAATTGAAGAAAAAAAAAAAAAAAAAAAAAAAAAATCAAGAAAGAAAGAGAAAGAAATGAAATTCGAGAAAGCTACACACAAGTTGATCGTTCCATCATCATATCCCAGTATTTACCGATCTTCTCTTCCGAGTTTCTATATCGATTTAAAACACTCGAACTACCCCTTTTCTCATCTGGCTATACGCTTCTCGAATTTCAAACCAACCTCGCAGAAGGGCCCTCTCCTCTAATTTGCATCACGGACACATTTATTCAGCTAGGAACTTCGATTATTCACCCCCGTACGGTATCCAATGGTTACCAGGCGTACTTTCCCGAGAGTGAAAGAGAAAGAGAGAGAGAGAGAGAGAGAGAGAGAGAGAGAGAGAGAGAGAATGCGCTTACAAGGGATGTCACCGTGCAAATATTACCAATTCTCATCGATCAATCGAAATAGAAATAGTAATCGAAATCGAAATCGAAAATGGTTGGGCAATATAACGAATGACCCATAGAGTAGTCTAATGCTCGTTGTTATATCGACAATGAATATTTGTTTTTTTTTTTGTTTCCTTTTTTTTGCGTTTCGTCCTCCAATATCGTCTTCTTCGTAAATCGAACGAACTCGTTAGCAGGGGGGGACTATCGAACGATTTTAGCGAGGATAAAAAAAAAGAAAGAAATTACGCACCCACGACACACACGTATATTTATGTATTATATATATATATATATATATATATATATATATATATATATATATACACCTAATTGTTTAGGCAAGATTCGAACAATACGAATATCCTGTCGATCGAGACGGACGTTCCTATCCGAAACGATTCAATCGAAAGAGTTCTTGGAACGTCGATAGATATCAAAACGGATTCTCTACTCTACACCTTCCTTTTTACGCACTCTGAACACCCTACGGGATCGAAACAACAACGCGGAAAAAGAAAGAAAGAAAAAAAAAGAAAAAAGATATTTCAAGAGATACTTCTCGGCTGAACGAACGAAAAAATCGATTGCGATATCTTTGTATGTTAAAAAAACGTTCGACGAATATTTCAAACAATACGGTTCATCCTTTAATCTACGTATCCTCCCAACCGTTTCAAATAATAAACGTTGCCGTTAATGCGTTTGTAAGAAATAAAAGAGTCGAGTGATAATTTAATAAAGAAGAAAAAGAAGAAGAAGAAGAAAAAAAAGATATATCCTTGTTACAATTAAAAAGAAAATATATACATACATACATACATACATATCTATATATAATCAAAAAACTATTAAACGATATATCATTTATTTTTATTAACATATATTTATCGACGCTCGAATCGAACTAGACACTACGACGAGAGTACTCGAAATATACTCGGTGTCTCGTTGAACAACATACTCGATTGCATTCCGATCACTCGTATGGCGTGTTTCGAGACTCGCGAAATTCGATAACGATCGATAGAAAAAGGAAAAGAAAAAGAAAAAGAAAAAATAGAAAAGAAGAAAAATAATAATAAAAATAATGAGCGACGCCTCGAGCAACGTTAATTAAATCCTCGTGGAGAAAATGAAAATGAAAATGAAAGAAAAGAAAAGAAAAGAAAAAAAAAAAGAAAAGGAAAAGAAAGAAAGGAGAAAAAAAATATTAAAGAAATCTATCGGAAGTTAACCGAGCTCATTACACAATATACCAGAAGCACAGGCGTGTTATCCATCAATGCTCGGCACTTAGCAATCGCGAGAAAATATCGCGGTTAGAGAGAGAAGGAGAAAGAGAAATAGAGAGAGAGAGAGAGAGAGAGAGAGAGAGAGAGAGAGAGAGAGAGAGAGAGTTTTGCATAAACGAGCGAATGAGAGGACCGATAGATAGGTACTAGGGTTGTTGAAGGGTGTAGACGAAGAAGTGTAGAAGTAGAGGTATTAGAAGTAGATGGAGAAGAGAAAGAGGAGGATGAAGGAGAAGGTGGAGAAGGTGGTGGAGGAGGAGGAGGAGGAGTACCAAATGGGAACGTGCATTAATCAAGTTCTCTAAGCGGAAAGCTGAGGTTAACGGATCAAATGTCTCGCTTAGTATTTCGATAAAATTGCAAATCGTCTATCCTCTCCTATCGCTGTGTATAACCACCGTTAACGACTTATACATATATACTCTTTGCGTATACCCTCCCTCCACCCCCTTTCTCTCTCTCTCTCTCTCTCTCTCTCTCTCCCCCTCTCACACACTCTCCCAGATATTATTTATTCATATTCAAGTCGAATTTATATACCGTCGAGTGACACGACGTCGAAACGTTTAAATTCATAAACGATAATAACTTAGGAGAGTAGTCGTTTATTTAAATTATCGCTTGGACGCTCGTAATAATCATCAATTACTATTTAATGGTTTAACTATTTATGTATATTGCTATCTATCGTACGAGTCGGTCGGATCAACTATCATAATTATATTTATACGTTTGACGATGGGACTTTATTTTGCGCTAGTATTCCTTTATATATATATATATATATATATATATATATATATATATATATATATATATATTTATGACTACACACACACACATATATATATATATATACGCGTGTGTAGATATACAAATACATGTAACTATGATATATAAACGTGTATATATGTAATAACTGTATTATATATATATATAATAAATGTATCTGTGTATAAATATATTCTTCGATATAAGGAGGAACAATGCATTCGCGATCGGTGTACGTAAAAGGCGGCGCCATTCGATTCGATACGATTCGATTCGATTCGATTCCGAGCAAACCTCGAGTGCAATTGCAATCGTGTAACGACGTCTCAATCCAACCGCGTTGCATTCCAAGGATTTGTTTCCACTCAGATTACAACTACAGATATCAGCGGTCGCGAGCGACCTATATTTCATGCCAGAAACGAGAGAACCGCATCGATCCTATTCATTTAATTCCCCAAGTTTCGTAATACCCCCGAGCCCGCGAAAAGCATGCCACGCTTTTGAGATAACGTTTATATATCAATATAACTATGTATAACTCTTTATATATATATGTGTGTGTGTGCTTGTGTGCATATAATATATATAATGAGATCGAAATAAATTATGTTACTTTCCATGTTCGCGAAGCTATTATTTTGTACGTATACACGTATTAGACAAATACATGTATACATTTATACACAAATTCACGTCATGTATATCTTTATTTTATTATTATATATAAAATTTATTTCTTTTTATTTTTTTTTATATGTATATATTATTTACACGTTATTACATTTGAAAAATATTTATACACGTATATCTACAAATGTGTGTCCGCATATATATATATATATTGTACATAAAGCAAAGATTTTAACGAAGAACGCAAGAACGTTGCGTGTATCTGATCGTGGATCATCAGCGGCGGCGCGTGGCCTATGACTTTGGCTAGTTACGCCGGTGAAAGTCAAAGAAGAAAGTTCTTAATACGTGATTTTTTTATCTTTCCCTTTTTTTCTTTCCTTTTGCATATACTCTATCCCCCCACCCCCGCATCCGTTGTCCTTTTTTTCCCCCTCTACTTCCATTTCATCTTTCCTTTTTTACCTCATTAACTCAGGTACCATCCTCCACTTATCTCAGATAATTCATTATGTTTCTTACGGGGTAACGAACTCGAATGATACCAATCGAATTTCATGATCGATTTTTTAACATCGATTACTATCGATCTCGTCGAATTCATTCGACTCTTATCGTCGTCCAAATGTTTTCTTTCGAATAATTTTTTTTTTTGCGAAGTTTAAGTTCGAGCTAATTCGAGCTACGGTCGAAGAAAGCGTTGGAGTTTCGGGGGTTGGGGGTTTGGAGACAGGAGTTAGAGGCGGATACACCTCTTCTTCCGTGATTAAAAATAATTTAAGAAAAAAGAAAAGAAATTAAAATCGATATAATCGGGAATTGCGATTCGAACAATTCGATCGAATTAAATTGAATTCCTCGAACGTTAAACTCTGAAAAGAGTCGACATAATTTGATTACCATGAATGCGTATCAATTTCGATTAATCGTATCAATGGAAATATTCCATATTGTTTGTGGCAGAGAGTCGTCGCGAGAGAATTCTTTATTTTAATTCGACCTTGATAATGGTGGCAGTTAATTTCGTTCAATCCTTTCATCCATTCTTTCATCTTCTCTCGATCATTAAATTTATTACGACGCATCGCTACTTCATATTATTACACACACATATATATATATATATATAAATGTTTTATAAAAAAGAAAAACGTCTCACATAAATATATATAAAACATATATTTCCTATGACGATGCATATATACGTACATACATGCATGCATACATGTAAAGTTTATTACATACTTCGTATCTCTATATAAAATTTCAAATAATTACAACGAAATAAATTAACATCCAATAGAAAAATATCATTCCGTACAATTATCTCATTTGCGAATAATCGGACTAACTCCGATTGTCCTTATCTAAAATATAATACGTACGTACGTACGTACGTACGTACACAATACGCACGCAAACACAAATATCCTTTTTTTCCTTTTTATCATCGATAAACATAGAAAACAAAGAAAAAAGACAAAAACCACCGCAAGATCATTAGATCGAGAAACATTGGGCGTTAGCCTAAAGGAATTAGTCGCTGCAGGTCGTAACGACGGGTCACGGCTCTGCCATAGTCTCTATATAGGACAATGACGTCACCGTGGACTTACCTACGAAAGAGTGAGAGATAGAGAGAGATAGAGAGAAAGAGAGAGAGAGAGCAGAGTATATAAAATGTATCCGGTGGGTGTGTCGCTCCCATACCCTTTGTGACTCCGACTGGCGCTAGGAGCGACGAGGCCGCTATTATAAACGCCGCTGTTTAACCGCCGCGTAAACGGCCCCGCACGAAAGGGAAGGTAATCGTGCGGAGCACGACCGGATTCTATTTTGTCAAGACTATGTATATATATACACAACCGCACACGGAATGGCTATCATAAATTACTGAAACACCTCCGATGGAGTATTAATACGTAAGACCCATCTCCATCGTTTCGTCCGTTTAAAACGATTAATTCGTTAATTAATGTCACATCGATGATCGACGAACGTCCTATTCTTCTTCTTCTTATTGGTCTTCCATTTTATTTTTTGAAAATTTTTATCAAACGAATCGACCGTTCGATCCGCCTCACCGATCACAATTTTAATCGATGAGATCGATGAAACCGATTGAATTAATATTCACAAATTAATCGTATCTAATTAATCGAGAAAAAAATAATAATATAATAATTCGATAATATCGAGAGAGAAAGAGAAAGAGAGAGAGAGAGAGAAAGAGGATATTAAAAAGAGACATAAAAAAAAGAACGTTCTATCGTGGTTTGTTATTTATACAAATTATTCTATCGCGTACAAAGGATGACAATAAAATATATATATATATATATATATAAAATTCTAAAAAAAAAATTTATTCTGTACAAATATTTCCCCTACAAAAATAATTCGATCGAATATTATCCTACGAATAGATTCGAATGATTACGCTAATTAAAAATAAAATAAGACAAAATATACGAGGAAGTAAAAACGAACAAAAAAGTAAAAGAGAAAGATGTATTACCGGAGAGATCGATTAAAACAAAACAAGCAAAAAAAAAATATATATATATATAAAAATAAAAATAAAAAAGAAAGAAACGAATGGTTTCTTTCACGGAGATTGAAATGCAACGATGGGTTCCCATATCATCCCAATAGACGTTCAAGATTTATATTCTCTATCCTACGATCACGATTCTAATTCTTTTATTAAGTATGGGCAAACGAACGAAAGAAAGTTCGAACTCTCAGGCATCAGTTCGTATCTCAATCACGAATAAACACACACACGCACACATATATATATATATATATATATATTTATACGAATATAAATAGAATAGATAGTTACATCGAGTATAGAAATAATCGAAAACGAGAAGGACGCTTCTTGGGCTGCCATAATTGCACGCTTAAATTTGCGTTACACGCCAAATCGCGTGACGTTAAAGGATAAAACCCGAGTCGACGATCCACCAATCACCCAACGAAGACGAATCATTCGACTTCCTCTCGAGATATACATACGTATGTATAATATATAATATACATAAGTAAGTGACTCGTCGTAATCGTCCTCGTAAGTCCATCTTCTTTTTATTCGTGTTGGTCGTCGTTTCTTTCGAACGGTGAAACCTACTCTCCAGTTCTCGATATATACATTATATATATATATATATATATCGAAGGAAGTTTCGATCGTAAACACAATTATTCCTCAATATTAATTTAATCCATACACAGACATGTATACGTACGTACTATAGATAATACCAAGTATAGTCGATAATTATTGAAACTCTAATTCAATTAATCGTAATATCGATCCTCACCTTATCTCCTTCATTTCTTTTGTTTTTTTTTTTTCGAACGCGATAAGTACGATAAGCAAATAAATAATCATGTCGATATGTAATTGATATTTAATAATACATACATACATATATATATATATATATATATATATATATATATATTAATATAAAAATTATATATATCACGAGATTAAACTCAAGTGGAACGACAAACACCCTCTCCATCGTTTAATCTATTCTACGAAAATCTAACTAGTACGTTTTAGTTTCTTCCTTTTTTACTCCCTATCAAATCGATAATTATTTCTAAATGGACAACTATAATATATGTATATATATATATGTATGTATATATTGTCTTTTTCTTTTTCGTTTTGTCTCTTTCTCGCAAACACACTCTTTCTCTCTTTTTTCTCTGTCTCCGTCTATCTATCTGTATTTAACCACGTCGCAACGTAAAAGGTAAGACACGAATAAAAGAAATAACCCGGTGGTGGATTTTAATAACAGTAATCGTAAGGTGGCAAGGCGTTTCACCATCTCCCAAGCTCTTGGCATCAATTATCCACTTCTCTCGACTCATTCCCGTGAAAATTAGACGGGCCATAAATTTCATGAAATTATCATCCATCTCGTTCTAGTACAGGAGTTTCGCACTCGTTTTCGCGCTAAACGCATATTCACCGATCTAACGTTTCCAGTTTATTCCACCTCCGAGTTTATATTTGCCACGAGCATCGTAAACGAAGAAGAAGAAGAAGAAGAGAGAGAGAGAGAGATCGTGTGAATCGATCCAAGTACCAACTTGAAACTTTCCTAACTCTTTCAAAATAACAATAACACTCGCACAGAACGAAAATATTGATCGCTTGAATATTTTGTGCTACCCCCTTTCTATATTAAATAAATTTATTTATTTTTTTTTCTTGTCTTCTTTTTTCTTTTTTTCTTTTTTTTTTTTAATTATCGAAGTTAACACTTTTCCCCTTTCGTTCGCGAAAATTTATTATTGCCTCGAGATACGAGAAAAATATCTTCGTTCGTGTCGACGAAAGGTTACGTCTTGCAAAAAAATTGACGTTACCCATGAATAATAATAAAAAATAAAAATTATTAATATTGAACTTAAATACTACTATTACATACCGACGTTCGATACGATCGTACACACGCATTGTACGAAATTGTTATTAATAAGATCGAATTGGTCTGTCGATCGAAAATATCGATTGACGATTTATAGTTGCACTCCAGATCGATAACGAGAGATAGAGAGAGAGAGAGAGAGAGAAAGAGAGAAACAAAGAAACCGCAGACGAAATAAAAAATAAAAAAACGGAGAAAAAGAAGGAGAGAAAGAAAGTTTGCGATAGCAAAAAAAGAAAAAGAAAGGAAAGAAATAATAATTAAAACGATACAAGAGATTTTATCTCGAAGCGAACGTACTAATGTAAAACCGATGATCGAGCGTCACAAGCAATGTTTGATCGATCCAAGACCGATCTAAGATCGATCCTAGTTCCGTAATAATAATACAAAAAAAAAAATCAAAAGAAAACAAAAAAAAAAAAAGAAAAAAACAGAAAACAAAATAATCTAGGAAGTGAAACGTGTCTAGTGATTAATTCGATTCAATCTCTAGATATCGCTATCGCCAAGCGTGTTTCGCGTGCGCAACTCTCGCGCACCTTGCGTGTTGTTGTTGTTGTTGATGTTGATGTTGTTGTTATTGTGATAATGGTGGTGGTGGTGGTGTGGTGATGGTGGTGGTGGTGGTGATGGTGATGGTGATGGCGTTGCGCGCTTGCGCTTTCCTAACCGCAATCGCCTAAATTAATTATATCTCCGGATACGATCGGTTGTAACAAGCCCGTAATAAACTTTGATCGTGACAAACCACCTACATACGAGTCCCTCATTAATTTCTACGTCGACTGGTATATATCTATATCTTCGTATTTGCCATAATGATATTATAATAATAATAACAATAATAATAATAATGATAATAATTATTATTATTAACAATAGTGATAATAATAAAAAAGAATTAATAATAATGATGATAATAATAATAATAATAATGATGATGATGGTGATGGTGATGGTGATGATGATATATAATAATAATATATAATAATAATTAATAAAAATAAAAATAAAAATAATAATAATAATAAAACAATAACAATCGTTAACGTTTATAATCTATAAGATTTATCGACAGGGTTACATCAGTCGACAGATTTAATGATATATATATATATATATATATATCCAAAGATATTCATCGATCGAAAGATTTATCGTTTTATTCCAAGATTTCATCGATGGGAAAAGATTTACAGATTTATTTATTCGATGTACTCTCCCCCTTTCTCTCTCTCTCTCTCTCTCTCTTCTCTTTTTTTCTTATCAACGATCAATCAATTTTCGATGATATTTCAATATAATTCACGTATTTACATCTGACGATAAATATGATGTGTTCGTGCAAAGATATATGTAAAGAGAGATATAGACAGACGGAGATAGAGAGAGAGAGAGAGAGAAAGAGAGAAAGAGAGAGAGAGAGAGGGGGAGGGAAAAGGGAGGAAGACTTTCACTCGTAGTAAAGAGGACCTCGAGTCACGTCGTCACGTCTAATATCACTCCTTTGTGATCGACAATATCGAATAAAATATAGGACACGAGGATGATAGAAAAAAAATAAAAAGAAAAAGAAAAGAAATAGTTAAGCGAATAAGAAAGAATTTGAAATTCTTGGAAAAAATAAGATTGTAAATACCTCCTTACCTCCTTCACTCTCTATTTTTCTCCGTATGAAATCTCGAGGAAGAAGAAACGTGTAGCTTCACTGTTCCATTCCAATTCGCACGTAAACGTATCCTTCTTCCCACCTCTAAGACCTCCCACCTCCTCCCTCTCATCTTCACAAAACCCATCTCGATATCGCAACCTTCTTCGGCATCAATTTTCTTATTCGTCAATTTCCTTCATTTTATCTTTTCTTTTCATTTCGTTTCGTTCCTATTCTTTTCATTTCTTTTCTTTCTATTCGCTAAGACGGAAAAGGTCCCTCCCTTCCACCCACCTTCCCAATCTACCGACCTATCGTCGTCTCATTTTACCATTCGAAGTTTGTAAAGAAGTCCCTCGAGAGGTGGGTACAGATGGAGTGGGAGAGGGAGGCAAGAGGAGGGATTTAGTTTGGAAGTCAGTCCATCCCATACGGTATGTAACAATATCTCTATTATATGTGTTCGATCTTCACGATACACCCAGCCATTGTAATTGGAAGAGGAGAGGGGATGGATTCTCGCATTTAAACTAGTTCGTACAAAGAACAAAGAAAAGAAAGTAATAATAATAATAATAATAATAGTAATATCATCGTTTAATTCGTGCTTTGTATACGAATCTCTTTGAAATCATATAGAGATGGATTCAAAAAAAGAAACTGTCCAGCCATTTTTTCGCTTAATTCATTATGCATTTTGCGTGGCATATGATGTTATTCAAGATACCTCGTTCTTCTTCTTGTTGTTCTCGTTATTATTATTATTATTATTATTATTATTATTATTATTATAATTATTATAGGTTTCTCGTTTTCTCATTTTGATTAATACCTCATGTTGAATAATTGATACGGACGTTCTCTCTTTCTTCGAGCGTAATAGTTTGTTCTTTTAATAATATTAACAATCGAAACGAACGTTTTTCTAATTCTCTTTTGTTCATTTTATTTCTCATTTTATTCATCATGTAAGAGTAGAGGCGTCTCTACTTCGACTCTAGTCTATCAATATCACGTATATCACGTATATCCCCGTTTACGTGTGACTTCTTTCGAGTTTTCGACTGTATATACAAGGTGGCTGGAAAAAAAATTAGAATCGACTAATAGAAAGAGATAAAAAGAGAGAGAGAGAGAGAGAGAGAGAGAGTTGGAGAGAACCTACGATGTTCTAGGTCTACCACAGGAGCAACTACCTCTCGAGTGGTTTCGAGCAGACGACGTGCACATTCCACCTCCTCCACCTCCTCCACCTCCTCCAACTCCTTCACCTTCTCCATCTCTACTTCAGCACCTGCCCCTTCTCATTCCTCACATCGTTCCACGTGCTTGCATCCACCATACCCTTTCTCTATCCCCGTCCCCCTTCTTCTTTTTCTTCTTCGACTCGTCACCTCTTTTTTATTTTTTATTGTTTTTATTTTTAATACTTTGCTTCTCCTTCCACGTGTAATTTTATTCATTTAGGAACTGACTTTCTTTCTCTTTCTGTCTCTCTTTCTCTCTTTGTCTGTCTGTCCATGTATCTATTATATCTCTCTCTCTCTCTCTCTCTCTCTCTTTCTCTTTCTATTACTTGCCGACTCTTGTTAGGTAGCAACGATATCGCAAATATTTGCTCGGCGATCCTTACTTACATATATGTATGTATGTATGTATGTATGTATATATATGTATATATGTATGTATGTATGTATGTACGTATGTATTAGTACGAAAGAATTGCGGAGGAAGATGACCGCGCTTAGGTTACTAAAGTGGGAGACCAAGAGGACTCGGGTCGCTGTCCTTTATAAACTCAGGAGGCCACTAATAGGAATTATCGTCGTTATGTACTCTAGCTCTTTTTATATATATATATATATCTTTATTTCTCTCTCTCTTTCTCTCTCTCTCTCGCTCTCGCTCTCACTCTATCTATCTATCTATCTATCTATCTATTTATCTGTCTATCTGTCTGTCTAATTATTAATTGAATCAAAAATTAGAATTAATTTCAATTAAAATTGTTCATGATTTTATTCGTATAATAACAACACGTATATACTTAGAAATAGTTTTTAAAAAAATAAAAATAAAAATAAAAGAAGTGAAATAATAAATTCGTCGATTGCTCGACAATTTTTTTTTCCGAATTCAGTAGGTATCAAAAGAAGAAAAGAAAAAAAAAAGAAGAAGACGATGTAATTTCCTATTATTATTACTCGTAACTCGTTCGTTCGTTCATTTTTTTATATATATATTTTGACCTACAACAATCGAAATTACATCGTGCTCGTTTCTATCGATCTTACTCGAGATACATAGAAAAATCAATTATTAAAGAGAGAGACAGAGAGAGAAAGATAATATTGAAATAATATTAATAATCGACAACTATGGGTTTAGATATGAACACCTGTTTTCAGTAAGAGCCTTCGGTAAGATTCTGTGGTTGTTATAATTAAACGAGGCCACCACCCAACCAAGCATCGGCATGTCTCCAAGCGAGTCTAACAGTGCATGCAACTAAGAACTGAGATTATTAATCAACATCCTTAGGGGTCGAGAGAGAAGAAGAGAGATAGATAGAAACAGAGAAAGAGAGAGAGAGAGAGAGACTGAGAAAGCTCTCGTGCAAACGGGAACCGTGATAAATCGTAGAACTCGAGTTCTCTCTACTATAACAGTCGAGCGACGAAAGGGAGAATGGAAATGTCTGTCTGTGGCACCTTTCAAGAGCCTCGTTAAAATTTACGAATCAAATGGACGATCCACATAACCGCAGTCGTCGTCCGTCGATTATCCATCCCGTTTTACGTCGAGCCTCGTCGAAAATGTTTACGTGTTTCGAGGAAATTAAAAAAAAAAAAAAAAAGAAGAGAGAGGAAAAAGTAACGTCAAGCGTACGCGAGTTTCGTCCTCTAAAAACAAAAAAAAAACAAAAAGGAAAAAGAAAATTCTTGGGCATAACGTGCAAATTATAATTTTATATATATATATGAAAAATAATATTTCGATTTTAGTCGACAATCGAATATCCCAATTATATATATATATATATATATATATATATATATATATATATATATATATATATATATATATACAGATCGATCGATCGATCGATATTTACGATCATCCTCGAAACGAAACAAATTCGAACGAGAGTCGTTCGTCTAATGATACATACCGCTTGTCGATTATTTCGAGGGATAAATTTAAAAGAAAACAAAACAAAGGGCTAAAAAGAAAATCAAAAGATTCGAAACGGGGCACCCGACCGAGGAGTGAAAGCACATAAGGATAAAACAACAAATACCATAATAAATTATCGATCATTCGATATAATTAAAATCGTATCATATATAAGAGACATATCCTAGGAGATCAAGTCGAACGATTAATAATAACATTTATTTAGTTATTTATTTATTTCTTTTCTCTCTCTCTCTCTCTCTCTCTCTCTCTCTCTCTCTCTCTCTCTCTCTTTCTCTTCCTCTTTCAAAAATATAATAAACAACCAAAACTAAACGACTTTCCAAGAAGATTCGTAGAAATCTGAATGGGAACGGTAATAAGTTATCGATCGGTCGATAATTAAAATTGAATCGAACGGACGAAGTAAATCGATGTAAATATATAGAATCTATTTGAAGTAACAATTACTATACTTGGTTAGTTGGTGCCTAGTCAATAGATTCACATACATATATAGATATATATACATACGTACGTACGTACGTACGTACGTACATACATGCATACATACACACACACACACGCGCACACATATATATATTATTACATTTATTAAAATGTTACTAACGATATTAGAATTTTATAAATTCTTACGTACTATAACACGATACGTTGTTGGGTTGCATTCTACAGAAAAAAAAAAAGGAAAAGAAATTTACAGCCCTAAAAAAAGAATGAAAAACGTATAGTTCCATTAGAAAGAGAAAAGAAAAAGGAAGAAGATAAAATTCAACTTCGTTCGACTTTCGACAAAAAGAAAAGAATAAAATAAACGGCACACACACACAAAAAAAAAAACAAGAATTGACGTAGGATAATTGGCCCTTTTCGCGTCGAACGAAATTGATCGAAAAGAAAGAAACGATGATAAAAAAAAAAAAATTTCTCGAAGTGGAAGGTCTATAGCGAGAGCGAGGTGGTTATTTCGATTTCTTCTTCTTTTCTTTTTTATCGAGATAAACGGGACACCCTGTATATCGATCCGCGTAAGTACCTACATAGAGAAATGATAATAAATTGCGGCGCAAACTCGCCTGTCAAAAGAAAGAATAGCAACGTCATTACCTGTTCAAACGTAATACACACGGTAGATCGTTAATGAGTCTCTCTCTCTCTCTCTCTCTCTCTCTCTCTCTCTCTCTCTCTCTCTCTCTCTCTCTCTCTCTCTCTTTCCGAGTTTTTTTTTCCATCGGCCAATAGTATACGTGCAAAATTTATTGACCGTGAGATTATCGTCGCGAAACGAGACGTTTCGCTCGATGAATCTCGTTGAACGCGTTCAAGAAGGTGGATCGAAGCTAAGATATATATTACAGAAGCGGAAAGGAGAATCCCATGGCCGAAGAGAAAAAAAAAAAGAAGCAGAGGCAGGGGGGCGGGGGGTAAAAAAACGAGAAGAAACCTCGATTTATGTCGGATAATAATAATAACGATGATGATGAAAGAAAAAGAAAAAAAAAAGGAAAAAAAGAATACTAACGAAGTTAATCGGAATAAATACTAAGAGAAAGACTAGATAGAGACTAGGGAGAGATAGAGGTATTAGGATATATAAAATGTATACATTCAATATATTTTTTATATATTTTAATTTTATACTTTTAATATATATATATATATATATATTCTTTTGTGTCAGTACCGACATTTTTTATATTCACCAAATGAATGACAGAATTTGGATTATTTTAAAATCTAAACAGATAATAATACATTCTATATATTTTTATTGATAAATTCCATTATAATATAATATACTATATATACTATATTAATATATATTTTTATTCGTATAAATTATTACGTTCAGTATAATATTGAATCGTCGTAGATATTAATTCGTCAAAACAAGAAGAAAATCCTAAAAAAAAAAAAAAAAAAAAAAAAAAAAAAAAATATTCCTTAGGAGTATAATATAAATCCAAATAAAAAAGAACTAGGAAACAAAAGTAAGTTCTAATAAGAAGTAAAAGTTGGTTAACGGGACGTTTTTAAACGTCCCGTTAAAAGGAGAAAATAAAGATAAACCCATCCAACGTTGGATGTGAATTTCTGATTAGCCATAGATACGTATTATCGGTGCGTGTGTATCGTAGTAATTCCGTAGTATTACAAAGGAAAATAGAAGTATTATTCGTCGATGTCCGGTTGTTGCGAACGTGTAGTAGAGAGCAAAGAGGAGGAGGGTTTGGTAAAGGGGAGGGGGATGCGGAATAAATAGCTCTGGCACACGGCAATGGTAGATTAGAGCAGTAGATAAAAGACTCTTAAGAGATGGAATAGAGTTTATTGTGCGTATAGAACAAGCCGACATAACAGTAAGCGAGTTCTGTCATCCGCAGAGACGGTTGTTTAAGATGAAAAAGAGAAGATGGTAGGGAGGGAGTCGAGAAAGGGATGGATTTGGATGAACTAGAGTGGGTTAGGGTTTGATGGGTTCAGAATGAGGGAGAAAGGAAAGGGAGAGAGAGAGAGAGAGAGAGAGAGAGAGAGAGAGTGTGTGTGTGTGTGTGTGTGTGTGTGTGTGTGTGTTTTGTGAAGAAAAGTGTAGTGGTATCGTCATTGACCTGGTTATCTTGACAATTGCTACAAATGTGTGTGCGTGCGTGCGTGTGATGATAATAATGACGTGTGATGATAATTGGTATAAACCAATGATGACTATCATTATTACATTTAGCTGAACGTTTGATCAATACAAATATTTCGAAGATTATGCGAATAAAAATGAAACATAAAACAAATATATCGAGAGAAAGAAATGCATTTCTAGATCTTGATAGGTATATAATAACAGCAATAACAACAACGACGACAATAATAATAATAATTAATAATAATAATAATAATAAAGAGTAGAAGGGGAGGATGAAAAAAGGAACATTTTTCGACAAAAAGAGAGAAAGAAACAAAAATAAAATACGGAAAAAAAATTATTCTTTTTCCTCAGAGCGAAGGTCCGGTCAGGTCCGCTTCGAACCGATCCGATCCAATCCGATCCGGTCGGGTTTACAACAACGTCTCGAAAGTCGAGTTACGAACGGAGTTAAGGTTTTGCTCTCTCTCTCTCTCTCTCTCTCTCCTCCTCCTCCTCTCGGATAAGCGAGAGGAAACACCGGTGACCTTTAATTGCTAGGAGTCAAGATCCCCGATCCACCTTCGATGACCTCGTGATGCACGAACGGTCGCCGAAGTTTCGCGATGAAGATGAAACGGGGGGGGAGGTGGGGGTGGGGGGGGAGGGGTGGGTAAAAAAACAAGCTACGGGATTGGAAGTGGCAAATGGGAAGTTTGAGAGGAAAGTAAGAGAGGGATAACTCTTGGATAAACTCTGGGACTACTTTGGGACTATTCCAGGACTAATCTGGAGTACTGGTGGTAGGAGTGAGCGAGGGTTGGGGATATACTGGGATAAAGACTTAAAAGAAAGATGACGAGAATCGTCAAATCATTACGTACGTACGTACATTACATTTTTAAAGGAATAAAAACGACGACGACACGAGGTAGAGAAGGTGGTAGTAGAGGAGGAATGTTCAGTTTTATCCAGGAGAGTTCGTTTAAGAAGCTACGTCCATCTTGTTTCAGTCGTACCAGATACCTTTTAGGAGTCGATTGAGCCGTCCGAAGTAGACATCGAGACGCTGTAACACACCGGGGATACCTGAACGGTCTTTTAATGAAGAAAGACATCCGGTGCCGCGTTGCCTGACGGAGTACAAGCGTTACTAACACCGATCTCTCTCTCTCTCTCTCTCTCTCTCTCTTTCTATCTAAACCCTTCTTCTTCATCTTCTTGTTCTCTCTCTCTTTCTGTCTAAACCCTTCACCATCTTCTTCTCTCTCTTTCTATCTAAACCCTTCTCCTTCTTCTCACTCCTCTCTCTTTCTCTATCTATCTATCTGTCTATGTATCTCTCTCTCTCTCTCTCTCTCTCTCTCTCTCTCTCTCTTACTCTTTCTCTTTCTCTTCATCTTCATCATCATCATCTTCTTCTTCTTCTTCTTCTTCTTGATCCACCTTCTCATTTTCCTTCTCCTCTTTCACAGACTTTCTCGATCCCTTTCGCCGTTAATCGGAACTCAACGCGAAAGAAACTCGCTGAAGTGCGATCAACCTGCCAGGTATGTACTTTCTACCGGTCACGAGTCGTCCTCCAAACAGATAGAAAGAAAGACAGAGACAGAGAGAGAGAGAGGGGGGGGGGGAGTATTAAAAAAAAAAAAAAAAAGAAAAAAGAAAGAAAGAAAACCATGAAATATCCTTTTACAATGAACGTTTTATCATCAGCCGTCTACCGAATTATCTAACGACGTTCGAATAAAAATCCAACGTTGGCGAAATGAATTATCGATCCTTTACGTCCGCTTATTATACCGCGTAAAATAAAAAGAATAAAAAATAAAAATGAAAAGCTGCAACGCTAGACAAGGTACGCAAACCCGATCGAACGTATTTACGTCGATCCGAACGATATTAGAGAATTAATCGATCGATCTTTGCTTATAGGATCCGATCGAATCGTTAACCAGTCGAAGTTCGAAGTCTGGTTCTACTTCCGATCGCTGACAACCAACCCTCCAGTTTTTCTCCTCCTCCCCTCGCCCTCTCCTTTCTCAGAATGATAAATTTCACGTCCCACTTTAATATATCCCGACTCTCGGTTATCCAAGACGAGACACGATACACGTACTTACTTACTCGCATACCTAACGTTGTTCGAGGATTTTTCTTTTCTTTTTGTTTTTTTCTTTTCTTTTCTTTTCTTTTCTTTTCTTTCTCCTTCATCTCCTTCCTCTTCTTCTTCTTCTCCTCCTCCAACACCGTCGGAGGAAAGCTTCAATCATAAGTCGGTGAAACCGACCCCATAAATTTGTCAGAAAGCGAAAGAGACGGTTCTCGTTCTTCTTGGTACTTGGTTGGTGAGTTTTAAAAGGACGTAGCACGATCCGGTCGTGCACACGTTACCGAGTGCGAAGTATGGTTGTGGAAAACTATGACTGGGTTAGAGAAAAAGAGAGAGAGAGAGAGAGAGAGGTAGAGGTAGAGGAGAAGGAGTAAGACAACGACAACGTAGAAAATGTCATCCTTTGAGGATGGCGGAAGAGAGGAACCTCTCCATATGTATTCCGACCGTCGACTAAACAAACCTCTAAGCGTGGGATGTGGGTCGCAAGCAAACGGAGCTTCGTACTGTACCGTAAAATCAACCATTTTCGAGTTGTTACGTTTGAAAAGAAACTTTCGGATTCGAGACGGTATCGATTCGATGGAATCGACGTAATTTCATTGCGTATAATTTTCGTCGAAGGAATTGATGTTTGATTAAGTTTCTTCCTTTCTTTTTTTTTTTTTTTTTTTTCTTGACAAATAAATAAATGAAAGAACATTTATTAAAACATTCTCGCGATGTTACGTTATGAGTAATTCAATGTATATATTGTATTATATTATATCGTGACGACGTTTTCTTTTTTTTTTTTTTTTTTCAGTGAAATATCTAATTTTGTTTATTTAAAAATGAAATATATAAAATAATAGAAGTATCTAGTTATCTCGATATTTAATAGTATTACGGTGTACCCTAAGTTTATTCCGTATAGTGTATTCATTTCGCATCAAAAAAGAGGAAGAAACTTATGGGATACTTTAATATAATTGAATTATTAATATAATAAAAAAATATATATATATATATAATAATAATATATCCTGTATTAATACCCTATATCAATAGTATCTATTTACAGTAGACTTATAATATTGAATCTTTTCGACATAACTATTACAAAAGGCTACCTCAAATAATGCAATATAACAAATAAATTAACTCAAAAAAACGAATCATTGCTTGATCGAAAAAGTAAAAAAAGAAGAAGAAGAAGAAGAAGAAGAAGAAGAAGAGAAAATTAAACCGAAAAGTAAAAAGAAAAAGTAAAAAAAGAGAAGGAAATCGACGATTTGAAAAAGCTACTCGAGCGAATCTTTTACGATCGATAACGATCGATACATCGACGTTTGACACACTTTTGTAATTTCTTAACATTGTCAACATTTAAATGATAGATAGATAGATAGATAGATAGATAGATAAATAGTTAGATAGATCGATCGATCGATCGATTTCGATGGAAGGTCCAAGGATACGATGAAAGATCGATTCGTGTACGCGTAAACGTTTAACTCCAAAGCTCGTTTCTGATGACGTTGGTCATTAATTAAAAAACCGGAAATACGATGACGATGACCGCGTAACGGTGACACGCTTTGAAGTGATGCACGTGTGCGTTTGTACATTAATACGTTTTAAACAACAACAACAACAACAACAACAACAACGACGACGACAACGACAACGACAACAACGACGACGACGACAAAGATATATCGAGATATATCGCAAACATCAAAAACATCACGAAAAGATAGACGAATAGGATCGAAATAGGAAAGGAACTTTGTGAAAAGCAACAAGCGTCATGTCTTAGATGAGGAAAACGTCATGAGATAGTCTCTACTCGTGAGAGAAGAAATTCTAACGTCTTGGTCGCTTCTCTAATCACTTTCTCTTCTACTGAATGTACATAAAATGCATTTACGTACCTACGTACGTACGTATAATACGTATATACGTATGTATGTATGTATGTATGTATCAAAGCTAAAGCGTTCCCATGAACGACGTACGTACCTACGTAAGTAAAATATTTTTTTCCTCGATAATGGCCGATTCAAAAAAAAAAAAAAAAAAAAAAAAAGAAGAAAAACAAAAGTTTCTTAAAACGTTATCCTTTCTAGTCGTTAATGGAACACAAAAAAGGTCTTCGAGTAACTCTCGAGAAATACTCTTTTTCGAAGTAATTTATTCTTGTACTCTATCTTTCTCTCTCCCTCTTTTTTTCCTTCCGGATTGATAAAAAAAAAAAAAAATGTATTTTCTAATCTCGCAAAATCCAAGCGTGAGAAATTGATCCAAGTGATTGATTGATTGTTAAAACGTATACGTGCATATATTTATATGGGAAACGTGTGTTTGTGTGTGTGTGTGTGGGTGTGGGTGATATATACTAAATTTGTGAATGCAAAGCGAAGAAAAAAATAAAAAATAAATGACGACCAATGAAGAGATTCGTCGACAATGTATATATTTGTGAAAGAGAAAAGAACGAAAATTCACGAAGAAGGAATAATTAAAAAAAAAAAGAAAAACACTATTACATCGCAGGTTGTACCTAATTCAATTCGTCTTATTACCCGTTCTTTTTCTTTTCGCAGCGAATGAGAAAAATCATCAAAAAAAAAAAAAAAAAAAAAAGAAGAAGAAAACAAAAAGGAAGCAAATTAAATCGAAAGTAATTATTACACGGTAATTGCATCTAATTCCGTACATTTCATTACCAGTTTTAATACTGACCGCAATTATCGAGAGAGAGAGAGAGAGAGAGAGAGAGAGAGAGAGAGAGATAGAAAACAAACGAACAAAAAAGTAAAAAAAAAACAAAATCCAGAAAAATATTAACGAGATACAATTTAATTAACGACGCCACACTCTTACCTAGGCGTTCATTACGTATTTGCAAATATATACATAAATACATACATACGTACGGTATATACGTGTATATACGTACGTTCATGTTTTCTAACACGAAGGAATATGAAACTAATGCTCTCGCTTCTCGAGTAAAACGTTTATATGACGATAACCGAAGAAGCAACTAGCAGCCAGTGGTAAGAAACGCGAAGTAAAACGTATATTTAACGGTAGTCAGGTACCGTACCGTGGATTGTAATCTTATACGTTTAAAGTGCCGGGTATCGGGTGTTGCTATTTCACATAGCCGGTAATATTAATGACGAGCGAGCACGGTTTTCAAATCTCGCGAGCTTTTCGAGCGAGCATGCCTAAGGACGCTCGCGTAAAGATATTTTTTCTTCTTTTTATTTTGTGTCCTCTATCTATCTTTTCTGTTCTTTTTTAATTTTCTTTTTTAAAATTTTTTTTTTTTTTTGTTAAAAGCAAAGAAACTTTTTTTTATAAAGCTCGTACGATCGTGCGCTCGCTACATTCCCTACAACAACAAAAAGAAACGAAAAGAAAACAAAAAAAAATATATATATATATATATACGAACGAATACTTATGTGTGTACTATTATATTTATATATATGCATGTACTATTATTGCATATAAATATAATATGTATGCGTATATATGCGTGTACTATTTTCTTTATACGATATACAGATCGATGTACTATATAAAAGTGGATGTACGCGCGTGTGTGTATTCGTTTATATTGTATATAAAGAGATAACGCATAGATAATAAAGAGTTAACGATTTAATGAATACGAAAAAAGGAAAATTAGAGAGAAAGAGAAAGAGAGGAAAAGAGAGAGATAGAGATTTTTCGAAATACCCCGTTTTAAGGCCACAAGAGAGTAGAACCCGGAAATCATTGGACATATCGGTCCGATATGCCATGGTACGCGACGTTGACACCTTATTATCGTCGTGCCCGAGGCCGCGCGAGCATCGAAAAGAAATTGCACTCTGTTGCACTATGTACCATATAGCGAAAGTACTATGCAAAAGAAAGAGAAGGAAATGGGAAAGGACAGAGGGAGAAAGGAAGAGAATACGTGTGAATGTGTGTGTGTGTAAATACTATATACCGTGTACTATTTTATATATACAATATAATAATAGATATGTATGGGTTTATCCATACAAATATATTATACACGCTTATGAACGTATTCGTTGTACGTATGTATGTATCTATGGTACGTATGTATAATATTAATGTACGAATGTATGTGTACAATATATATGTATATATATAAATGTGTATCTGTCTATACGAATCTGTACGAATACACGTACCTACGTATGAATATGTTATAATGTATGTATTTATCAACGTACGTGTATAATTGCATATATGTATAATATGTATGTATTTATGTATCTATGTATGTATAAATGTATGAACGTATGTAGGAATATGCGAATGTTTGTATGTACGAACGTACGTGTATAAATGCATATATGTATAGTATGTATGTATGTATGTATGTATGTATGTATGCAGGTATCGGAAGTCACGCGAAATATAATCCTGGCTGTCTCCTTCGAAGGAATCGATCGGTCGAATCGACTTTAAACGCCACGCTTCGATGAAGAATCCTTTCGACGACGTTCGACACGACGACGACGACGACGACGACGAAGACGAAGACTACGACTACGTCCACGTAGAGACCGGTATAAGCTTAAGTATCTCGTTCGATTGTTCGACATGCGCGAACGTAAGTAACTACCCGATAGTAAATCCGATGCTAATAACGATCAGAGAAACGATAGATGGAAAGTCCTGTCGCTATTATTAATCGTCACTAACTTTCCCGATTTCTTCTCGACGTTGTTTTATTTTTTTTTATTCTAAGCGATCGAAAAATTCCTTTCCTTCTTTTTATTTATTTACATTTTATTTTGCATTCCTTTACTTCGACACGCTCGAGAAGGAAAGGATAGATTTGTTTCTCTTTTTCTTTTTTTTTTCTTCTTCTTCTTTGTTGTTGATATTCTCTAAGCGACGATTTTTGTAGACATCGATTTTCATGTACGCATATGCAAAATTTCGTAAAAATAAAGATATATATTTATATAAAATAAACTTTTGTCGATATTCTGTAAATGTTACGATCTTTCAGATATCGATTCTCGCGTACGTTTATGCGCGTTACGTAAAAATAAATATATATATATTGTATTATGATTCGTGTTAATTATTAATTGATCTATGTCAACGGTTGATCGATAAAAAAATATATATATATATATGTATACATATCGAATGAAGTATTGCCGATTAATTAATTATACAAAATCCGAAACGCGCTGGAACAATAACCCATTGAACGAAATTCGATATTTAATCTCGAATAATATTTCGATATATTCTTAAAAAAAAAAAAAGAAAAGAAATCCAATTATCGTAAAAAGATCTATGGAATGGATCGCGTGCGTAAACGTTATCGATCTTAATAGAAAATCGTTTCGTACAATCGCTTATCGTTAAGTACCTAATTATCGAGGCATGAGTCAAAGCCGGAAGAGAGGTGTATCTATCTATCTCTTTTCTATTGCCGCAACAAAGGAGGAGGATTTTACCACCTCCGATAAATTCGCCTCCGCGATTTTGTGGGTCGCCGAGAGAGGCAAATAGAAGATTGATTGCGCATTAGAAAAAGGGCGTTGAGAACTTCACATTGTGCATTTGCGTAATAGCGATCGTTAAAACGTACGTACGTACATACGTAAATAAATATGTAAGTATATACATAAGTACTTATTTTGTTTTATATATATATACACACAAATATATTAATATATTAAACTAAATACATATCTGAAAAGAAATAAAGAGTAAGATAAATTATATTTAAACAGAAGCAAATCGAAATGAAAGAAAAGAATTCTTTCCCTCCCCCCCATCAAAAAAAAAGAATAATCTACGCAATTGGATGAATCACAATAAAATAAAAAATAATAATAAAATAGCTTCTCTTATATTTTTGGTACAGTCACAAACTAACAAAATAAAGAAATAAAAATAAAATAAAATAAAATAAAGTAAAATAGTGAAAGAGAGAAAGGTGTAGAGGAAAAAGATAAGAAAAAGAAAGAAAAGGAAGATTAAAAATAATACGAGCAATTGAAAATAATTTCATTAGTTATCTTAATTCGAGATAAAATATGTCGAGCCTTATACTACGCATAACTTATGTAGGTAGAACAGAAATACATACACAAGTAAATAGGTAAGTAATATCGAGTTTGGTTCACGTTGAGAATCACGAGAGATAACGATGCCAATAACGATGCGATGCGCAATCCATTGCTGAGATCGAAACGACGACGACGACTAAAGACGACGAACATCCTACATCCAACTGTAAAATATTGAGCAATCGACTATATAAACCGACACGTGTCCTGGAAAATAACGATGACGTATGCGTACGCAGATGAATTTTTTCTTTCATCTTTTTAACCTTTATTTTTTATTTTTCTCTTCTTCCTCTTCCTCTTCTTCTTCTTTTTTTTCTTCGCTCCGGTCGATTTAAGATGGCAGTACGAGCATACGCATTAACATATAAATATTTGTAAATGCATACTGATTGATATCACTTCCACGTAAGTACATACACGTATGTATATATATATATATATATATATATATATATATGCATGTATACGATAAATAACGCACTTAATCCTAGTTAAACATTTTACACTACGACCAACGACTCGTGTTTTTTCTAACACTTAGAATTTACTTAAATTTCCTTCCACATAGACATCCACATACGTATGTACGTATATGCGTGTACACGTTTCTTGGATTATTCAATAATTTAACAAAGTAAAATACGTATTTCAAACACTTATCTTCGCTAATATCGAGAAATAACGTCATCGTACCTATTGACAAATTTCTCAACTCGACAAATTTTGTTCGAACGAATGATAAAAGAATAAACAAGAAAGAAAAAAAAAAGAGAGAGAAGAAATAGAAATCTATTTCGACGAATACTATCGCGTAGAAAAATGTATTGTCAATGTTATTCGATAATTACGATTTTAAAAGATTGGTACGGGACAAGGAACGAACGCGTCAACGTAGTCGAAATTAATTACCGATCGCGATCGATATAAAATAATAATAATTACCGTATTTAATACGAGGATAGTACGAACGGGAAACAGATTGTAATACTAATTTTCTTGGATTTCGAAATCACGTACACGATGTTAACTACGCCAAGGCTTTATTGCGACTGACTCGATGAGCAAATCGAAACAAACGATAAACGAAACGAAACAAAAACAAATCTGGCACGGAAGAAACAATAAGCGTGACGTCACGCAGAGGATACGTATTTACACGCACAGGAACGTGTTTGTTTATATCTTTGTACTTACGTACGTACGATGTACGTACGCATGTATGTATGTATGTATGTATGTATGTATGTATGTATTGGGTCGTCCAGAAAGTTCGCGTGCCAATTTTGAAACGCAAAAGATTAAAATTTGTTATATAGTATACATTTATTAAATTATTATAAACTATCGAGAGATTCGTTAATTTAATACGAGAGTAACAGGATGATACGAACGTAATTAGTTTAATTACAAAGATCGATTATTCCTTTTCTTCTAAGCGAGATAAAAAAGAAATAGGCTCGATCAGACGAAATGTTAATATATATAAAAATAATAAAACCAATGATAATAATAATAATAAATATTAGAAAAATCAAATATTAAAATTACAATTCGTTTTTCTAACTCGTGCAAAAAAGGGAAAAAAAGAGCTTTTGATGCGAACACGGACGAGGATTATATCGAGACACCTTACGATACATCGGACTATAATAATTAAACAAGACGTCTGATGAATTTTCAGGATTTCCTTTCATTCCAATAATTTCATCCAATTATTATATACGCCCGCGCGTCTCCGCTCGTAAATATTTTCTAATATTATCGCCTAAGTTAGTCCACTCGGAATAAATAGCGAATAGTAAAACAACCGCTGAACTAATCTAAAACATGTGCAAGATCAAGTTTGAAAGAGAAAATGAGATAGATAGGGTGACAGCGAGATAGGGAGAAAGAGAAAGAGATATACATACTCACACGTACACGCACGTACACAAAGAGATACGCATGCATACATATGGCGTATTTGCGAAGCACCGCTTTCTTCGTGACTTACGATGAGTTCTACGTATAAGTAGGTGAGTACGCGTTACATATACATACATATATACATACATACATACATACATTACATACATACATTACATACATACATACATATACACACACACACACATATATATACAGAAATATACATACATAAAGATATATGTGTGTGTATACTTAGATATAAATATACATATACATATACTTACATATACATATGTATGCGTATATATATATGTAGAGAGAGAGAGAGAGAGAGAGAGAGAAATAAATAGAAATAAACAAGAAAGTTCATAAGATAGTGCAGTAGAGAAGAGCAAAAGAGTAAGTAGTTGGTCCAGTGGTCTCTCTCGTGCGGTGGTGACGGCGGCAGCGGCGGCGGCATAAAACCGTCATTACCGCCAATTACAATAAATCCCGCACCGTATTCCTCTTATCGTTTTCCGCGCGTACGCTCGAGGTGCGGCGGCTTAATCTATAATCCGAGGAGAAGGTAACGGGGCGTAGTTCCATGTGCGTGCTGTTTTAAAAGATACTACCATATCAGAAGAAGGATGCTGAGAGAAAGAGAGAGAGATAGAGATAGAAAGATAAAGAGAAAAAGAGAAAGAAAGAGACTGTGATAAAGAGAAAGACGAAGAAAGATATAGTGAAAAAAAAAGAGAGAAAGAGAGTGTGTGTGTGTGTGTGTGTGTGTGCGTGATGTGTGCCTTTAAAAAGAATACAGTGAGAGATAGAAAGAAAGAAAGAGAGAGAGAGAGAGAGTAAAAAGAGAGAAAAAAAATAAAACGACAGGAAGAAAAAGATAAAGAGAAAGAGAGAGAGAAAAATAGTATAGACATGGGCAGGTAACATAAACTGTTACCAGAGCAATCATTTTCCATGGTGGTATACACTTTCACGACTGATGATCGGGTAGCGTTTCAACGTCGATCGGCACTCTTAGTAATTGTAAAAGATTAACAGGAACGCGGAGTACGTTTGGTTTTAGAGAGAGAGAAAGAGAGAGAGAGAGAGAGAGAGAGACACGCACGCGGATAGTGCCGCGTAATGGACATTCTCTTAATCCTCTTCGTAAATCGAAGACAGATCTTCTTCCTAATCAAAAATCAAAATCACAATTCCGGGAGTAGATAAACGAACTTCTTTTTTTTTTTTTATTGATCTATCGATATACTCGTCTATTTAAACACGTACATACATACATACATATATATGTATATATGTATGCATAGATAATTCTACTCCCTCGTTCATTTCGTTTCGTTTCGTTTCGTTTCGTTTCATTTCGTTTCATTTCGTTTCATTTCATTTCGTTTCCCTTCTCTCATCAAACTTCTTTTCACATTGCGAAGGTACCGTAGTTGTTTGTTAGTATGCACACAATTCTATATGTATATATATATATATATATCTACTTAACGTTTAACAAAATTTCCCGGGGCAACTAGTCGTGTAAAGACAAGTGGAATGAACGCACCCTCTCTCTTTCTCTTTCTATCTATCTATCTATCCATCTATCCATCTATCCATCTATCTATCTATCTCTATCTCTCTATCTCTCTCTCTCTTTCCTTCTCTCTTTCTTTCTTTCCTCTCAACTTCCGCGTTTTCACGCGCTCTCGAACGTTATCCATCAAAGCGCATGCAAACGTTGTACTTTAATGCGCACTCGTTTAACATCAGCTTCACGAGCCCGTAGTGTTGTAACTTCCAAGATAAAAGGATTGAGATTATAACAAGAAGAAACGTGTATATAGACAATTTCGATATATAATATACCAACTCCGATAACTATGTATCTATATATATATGTATATATACATACACACAAACATATATGTACGTATTAAAATCTATGTATGATTATTTACATTCACGAGATTATATGATTGTAAATAAATTAACAATTGAATATATTAAATATATATATTAAAAATATGTCATATGTTATGTACACGTATATATTATATATATTATATACACACACACACACACATATATATATATATAAATGAGATATTAGATGTTATTTTCTAATACTTAGAATAGATCGAACGAGTGAACGTTTAACTATCACGAAATAAAATCTACTTACGTGATCGTTATTGCCAATCCACACAACGACGTTCGTCCGTCGAATTACACGCTGTTACCTCTCTCAAATATATATTTAATACATAGAAACGTAAGTAAGTACGTAAGTACGTACGTACATAAATACATAGATAGATAGATAGATACATACACATTGGAGAGTACATCAACGAACGTGGTCCAGATAGATCACGTCCGATATAATTAATGAGCACGAGCCGCAATTCCCATACACACCTCCGGCACTCTGGGTCCGCCCTAACAAGTACGTACCTACCTATCTACCTACCTACCTACCTACCTACCTACCTACCTACCTACCTACCTACTACTCCACGAATAAGGAGAACTCGGTCTAACCTAAACGAACCCATGAACGATCGACGAACTCTGTTTATTCTCTTCTTCGTGAACTTATATCTGGGTGAACGAGGCCACGCTTTTATTATTCTTCTTCTTCTTCAGCTTCTTCAGCTTCTTCATCTTCATCTTCTTCTTAGTCTTCTTCTTCAACTTCATCTTCATCATCTTCTTCATCATCTTCTTCTTATTCATCTTCATCTTCGTCTTCTTCATCTTCTTCTTTTCCTCTTTTTTTTTTCTTTTTCTTTACATTTTACACGAACATCATACGAATCATCGACTGATAAATTCACGCACGCGTAATCATTATTCCGTATCCAAATCGAATTTCATAAGAAAATCGAACGATATCTATTTCATATCCACACAAATAATATTTCATTCTTAATATATATATTTTTACCATACACACCAATATTTACCAATAAAGCATTAACCATAAATTCATCTACCATATCGTATTTTTTTATCATTAGTTTTTTCCCACGATATCGATATTTCTTGCATTATGTTTTATATCATTTTCTATGATATTCAAAAAATTATCATCGAACGTCCACTCGACTATTAATGATTCTTGACTATTTAATGATATCATTCATCGACTATTAATGATCCTCCCTCCCTCTCTCTCTCTCTCTCTCTCTCTCTCTCTCTCTTTCTCTCTCTATCTTTCAATAACATCTATTATATTCGAAGTATTAAAGAAGAAAAAAAAATGAAAAAAAAGAACAGGATTAAAGTTACTTTTCCTATAAGAGAAAAGACTCGATCGATGAAACAAAAACAAAAAAAGAAGAAGAAGAAGAAGAAGAAGAAGAAGAGACAAATTCATGGGGAGATTTTCGGACACCATATACGCCCACGTTTGCTTGACCGACAACGATCGAAAACATCGACGATCCAGAAGAACGAAAAAAAAAAAAAAAAGAAGAAAAGAAACACACGTTGGATCTCTTACGTTACGTTTACGTTACGTTACGCTTACGTACGTACGTACTTAACGCACAGAATCCGAACAGTTCGAGATCGTTATAAATTTAACGATAACACTGCACTCTTTTCTTTTATCTTATTACACCGTTACGTCGTGTCTTCTCTCGTATGGTAATACTTTCTCACGAGGTCTCGCGAAAGAACGTTTCTTATTTCTTTCTTCCTTTCTTTTTTCTTCTTTTTATTATTTTTTATTTATTTTCTTTTTTATTATTTTTTTTTTTTTCACGATAACGGACCTTGAAACCCATTTCGTTTATGGGATGGCATGCAAAAAAAGGAAAGGGAGAAGGTAGAAAAAGAATGATCGTACATTAAAGTCGAACGATTTTGTACGTGATACCAAAAGAGAGAGAGAGAGAGAGAGAGACTCTTATCGTCGGAAAACAAAATCAGAGAGAACGATTTCTATTTAAAAAATTTAAAATGACGAAGAGATTTATTCTATTGCCAAAATTTGTTAAACGTATTATATATAAATATCTATATGTATTAAATTGACGTGAGATATGAGAGGGTAAAGAGAAAAATACAAAAATCCCAAAAACAGAACAAAAGAAAATAGAAAAACAGATCTATATACCTCTCAATATTATTACAATAAGATATTATTGTAATAAAGACCCGTATGAAAAAATCCTCGTACCATTCCAAGCAACAGAAAACAAAATTGATACGTCTTCGTTCTCCAAATCGACGGCTTAGATATCACCAAACATATTCAATTTGAATATATTTATTTTATATACATATATATATTAAAAAAAAAAAAAAAAAAAAAAAAAAAATAAAAATAAAAATAAAATAAAATAGATAACACTCACCGCAGGCAGAGGTAATATCAATGGGACTTCGATATCTTTCGAACCACCTTCGTCTCCTTCCTTATCTTCGTTCCTTTCTTCTTCCTCCTCCTCCTCCTCTTCTTTTTCTTCTCTTCTTCCACCTCCATCCTCACCTCCCCCACCACCTCCCTCGCTCGCAAATTTCGCAGAACACGAATAATCCTTAACGTTGTACTCGTTAACGGTCAAATCGACGGACAACTCGTTAGGAATGAGGGTGTCGTTGGAATCGCATTTGTTCAAATTCGTATCGTCCTTGGTCGAATCCACAACATCCGTCGTTATCGAATCGTTCCTATCGATTACGACGACGTCAAGGACACCGTCGTCGTTGTCCTTGACCATTGCCGATGATCCAATCGTAAACGATTTCCTCTCGTTATCGCGATTATCGTTATCGCGATTATCGTTGTCGTCGTCGACGACGCAAGTCGAATATTCGTTAAGAAACATCGTCGTACTTCTATCACCTTCGACGACGATCCTACGACGATCGTCGGCTTCGACGTCACCTTCGTCATCCTCGCCGTCATTTTCGTCCTCCTTCGATGATTTTATTAACGATAAACCCGAATCCACCAAGTTTTTATCGCAATTATCAACGACGACTTCACGTTCGCACTTTTCACCTTGCAATCTGCCGTCCGACAGATCGGTATATTTTTCAACGCAATCCTCCGTAATCCCTTCGCGATCGCGTCCGCTCGACGACAATTTCGATTGATTATCCTCGGAGAGATACCAGGACGTACAATTCTCTTGACGTTTCTTCTCGTTAACGCCATCGTCGCCCTTCGACAACGCGCCCTTGCACTTTCTAAGATAACTCTTAACCCTCTTCGTTTTACTCTTTCTCGTTTCCTGACTACGCGGCAAATTGACAACAACGTCCGCTACGTTGTTGTCCGGCCCGTACTCCGACGACGATTCCAGTTGTTGTTGTTGTTGTTGTTGTTGTTGTTGTGCCTTCGACGACGGATTTTTATCGGAATCGTGCGACGCCCTCGAGGTTTTATCGTCGGCGTTAAGTTCGTCGTAAGAAGCGGACGATGTTTCCTGTTGATCGTTCGGCAACGTCCATATTTCTTCTTTCTCCGGTAAACGACGATCGGCCGGTATCACCTGGAATAGAAAATAATAATTATATATAATAGACCTACGCGCGTTAATGTTGTTAATTAACTTTGTTTTTTTTTTTTTAATATACGCGCGTCGGTCGGTGTGTCTATTTTAATGTATCGATCTGTCCTTTTATATTATATAATCTAAGAAGGAATTGCTTTACTTTTGTGATCACCTTGTATATATATATTACAATATAGATGTAATAAAATATACATACATATATATATATAATATATAAAATATATAAATCATCGTATAACCGAAAGCGAATGAAATAAACATTCGACAATCCAATTCGTAAAAAGGGACACCCCATGTATAAAGGTAATTATTCTTACGTAAAAGTGACCGCAATTGTATTATATTATACTATATTATATTGTATTACAATATACGTATAATAAAATATATATATATATATATATATAACATATAAAATATATAAATCATCGTATAACCTTAAGGGAAGGAAATGAACGTTTGAAAATTGAATTCGTAAAAAGGGACACCTCATGTATAAGAGTAATTATTCTTACGTAAAAATGACCGCAATTGTAATACAATATATGTATATAACATATAAAATATATAAATGATCGTATAACCTTAAGGGAATGAAAGAAACGTTTGAAAATTGAATTCGTAAAAAGGGAGAGCCCGATGTATAAGGGTAATAATCTTACATAAAACTGACCGGCAAACCAAAAGATCTAACTTATGGACGATCGATTGGGAAACAAAGAGATGGAAAACGTGCAAACAACGAGGTCGATCCTCTTACGATCCTTATGCAACCAACGTTTTCTCTTAACGCATTTAAAAGCGGAGGCGTGGCTTAGAATTGTATCAGTGTACTCCGTCAAGCAAGGTCTCCTCTACTCTTCTGCTTTTATAAAACAAACGGGCTTATAGTAAATATTGACCACAATGACGAGGACGATGGTGGTGGTGGAGGTTGTCGTGGTGGTGGTGGTGAAGGTGGGTGAGGGGTAAGGTGTAAAGGTTTACATAGCCGTGGGATTACGGGGTGAGGGTTGATGGAGGTTGTTAGCTCGTTGGTTAACTGGCTGGTCAATGGTGGGTGGATTGGTGGGTGGGTGGGTGGTTTGCGGCGCCACCGAGCTAATGTCAACCACACAACCGAGCATAACGATGATATTTTACAACGCGATTTAACAGCCCAGAGTTTCGTACTCGCACGAAGTCGTAAGATCAAACAACGAATGGAATAATCATGTTCATGGGTATAATATCATTGATATTTCATAATGCACCTCCTGTAGACTTCCTGTTTCTCTTTCCTTTTCTCATTCTCTTTATATATCTATTTCTCTTTCGTGTTTTTCCATATTTACAACGAATGACGCTTCACGAGGAGACAGAGAGATAGAATATGTCATTTCTAAATCGTTCGCTTAATACGCTCGTATCCGTGGAGATTAATTATTATCAGAGGTATCCGCGGAATTGTGTGGGAAGGAATAAAAGGAGAAAAGAAGAAAAGAAAAGAAAAAAGATATAGAGGGAAAGAGAAATGAAGGGAGACGGTAGACTTTTTCTTTTCTTTTTTTTTTTTTGTATTCCGCGATCTTCTAAATTTTTTAAGATCGAAAAATATAAAAAGGATCTTAAACATTATCGATAGAATCGTAAAGATTATCGTCGTTTTTACCTTCGCATCGCTTTAACATCACGTATCCAATGAAATCCCAAGAGATCCTATGGGAAATGTTCATTCATACTTATTTATTTATTTATTTATTTATTTATTTATTTATTTAAATCAAATTCCGATGTCGTCGCGAAAAAATGATCGTATTAGAAAAGAAAGAAAAATAAATTAACAAACAAATGAAATATCTGAACGAATGAACATATAACACGATTAATAAACAAATAGTCGCCAAATAGTGGCACGAATTTTAATAGACATCAACGATATCTCTTAATTCTCTATATAATATAATATAAGAGATTAGATTTACGGCAGCGGGTCGCGCGTTTCGAGAGGCAAAATGTAGAAACGAAAAAAGAAACGAAGAAAAAGAAAGAGAGAGAGAGAGAGAGAGAGAAAAAAATAGGTTTGGAGAATAGGGACGACCTCCTGCAGATAATTACCAAGAAGAGAAAAAAGAGGGAAAAAAAAAGAAAAAGAAGAAGAAGAAGAAGAAGAAGAAGAAGGAGAAGACGTGGAAGAAGTAGTATGAGAATGAGAATGAGGATGAGAATGAGGATGAAGAGGATGAGGAGGAGGATGAGGAAAGGTTTTACGTTCCTCGAGAGTAACTCTCTTGCTTTTTCCTATTCTTCGAAGAAGTGTAGTCCCTTATCTCAAAACAACATCGGCTAACAGAGAGAGAGAGAGAGAGAGAGAGAGAGAGAAGAGATATCTAGCGTATATGTGTGTAATGTGGCCCCCATGTGGAAATAGAAAATAGAAAAGGAGTAGCCAAGTTTCTTCCTCAATAAGTCGACGAGTCAAGAAAATAGAAGAGAAGACAGACGGAGATAGAGAGAGACAGAGACCGACAGAGAGACAGAGATAGATATATATATATATAGAAAGAGAGAGAGAGAGAGAGAGAGAGAGAGAGAGAGAGAGAGAGAGAGAGAGAGTATCCTCCGAATGTTTTTTTTCTTCGTCTCTTCTCTTCTCTTCTCTTTCTTTCTTTCCTTGCAAGTTAAGAGAGGAAGAGAGAGCCAAGTACCAAAGAGATAGACAGCCGTAGCCGAGTCCCGGAGGTTTTATCGATCGAGTAGGGTTCTGGAAGCAGCTAGATTGTATCTTAGCGATGGCACGATACCCGAGATGCCCGGCGTGGGAGCGGAGTCCGAGGCTAATCTTTCGAGTCGAGAGCAGAAGTTTCATTCAAAGCACCTTGGTGTCTCTCCTCACTCGATATTTGCCTCCTCTTTTAAACGATCAAGAGGGAAAGTTTCTACGGGAGGCCATCTCTCGCTCCTTCTTCAACGTTCTCTCTCTCTCTCTCTCTCTCTCTTTATATATATATATATATATATATATATATATATATATATCTCCATCTATCTGTATCTGTCTCTCTCTTTTTCTAACTCTTTCTAACTCTATCATTTTCACTCTCTCTCTCTCTCTCTCTCTCTCTCTCTCTCTCTCTCTCTCTCTCACTCTATTTCCTATCTCTTTCTCTCCTTCGGCTCTTTCTCTTTCGTTCATTTTCATTTTCTCTTTGTTTTTCCTTTTTTTTACTTCTCTTCTTTCTTTTCTTTTTCTTTTTTTCATCTCTTGCTCTTTTTTTCTCTTCTCTTCCTTCCTTTTTTTTGTTTTTTTTTTTTTTTTTAGTTCTGCCTTTCTAAGGCCATATCTCTCCTCAGTGCCGTTTATTATCGAAGCTCCTCGAGAAACGAGGAAAAATCGAGGGAAAGGAAAATTAAACGACCACCCAGTTATGTTTATTGTATTGGAAGAGAACATCATCATCATCATCATCATCATCATCATCATTGAAAGAGAGCATCATTATCATCATTCATCCATCCATCCATTCATCGCCATCGTTACAGTCTAATACTATAAATTCACCTTTCTACTTCGACCGAGAGAAACGATAATATCATTATCAACGCGATTATTACAACGATTTTATCGAATAAATAATCGATAATACGAGATACGACGATGTAACACGCATACCTTTCCTTTTTTTCTATTTTTTTTTTTTGTTTTATTTTTACGTACTTCGCCATATTAATCACGAATTTCCTATATATATATATCCTATTAGTCTTTTCTTTATATATATATATATAAATAATATTAGTTGAAAAAAAAAAGAAGAAGAAGAACATCGTTTATATTTATTTAATGTTATAGTATTAAATCTGGCCAATTAAAGCTTTCAATATTTTCTCTATCTATCTATCTTATCCGCCTATAAATTCTCTCGTACTCTCGTTCTCTCAATTATCCATCAACTATAAATAAATAAATAATCCGATATAAAGTATAACATACAAAATTCTATAACGCAATAACAGATCGTCGGGAGCGTTTCAATAAATCGTTAAAAGTTAATGGACACGTCGTATCCCCAAGTTGCAGTTGCAATACGAGCGAGATCGATAACGTGGAAAAGGGAACGAGGATTAATGATCGATAAGAAAAACGACGTTTAAAACACAACGGGAATTAATTTACTTACAATGGAATAGAGATAGATAGATAAAATGAGAAAGAGAGAAAGAGAGAAAGAGAGAGAGAGAGAGAGAGAGAGAGAGCATGCACATTCCTAAAAGTCAAACGAGATTTTATCTCGCGAGAGTTCTCTCTCTCTCTCTCTCTTTCTCTGATGGTACGGCACTGAGCCGAGCCAGAATAGGGCCCGATTAATCGATATATGTTTGTGTCTATGTGTGTATTTACACACACACACACACACACATATGTATATATATGTGTATCTATGTACACAAACACATTTTTGCAGCCAACGTCCTCGGTTCGATATCGTTACAACTATAGCGACGATGTTAATTAGTCTTACGATAATTTATACTTCGTTCTCTCTTTCCCGTTTTTCCTCTCTCTCTCTCATTCTTTTTTTTCTTCTCATTTTTCGATCTCTCTATCTTTCTCTTTTTTCGTTCCCTCTTTCTTTCTCCCCCCCCCCCTCTCTCTCTCTCTCTCTCTCGATTAAGTCGAAATAAATGTTTTATAATGACGATTTCGCGACGGGGAGGTTGGTGTAACGCGTACTTCGATAAAAGAAGTAACATCTTCCTGAAAGGAATGAGAGAGATATAGTGAGAGGGAGAAAGAGAGAGAGAGAGAGAGAGAGAGAGGGAGTGATATCGATTCGATTCGAGCACAAGTCGAGCATGAACGAGGGACGACGACTATAACCACCCCACCAATCGATCGTGAAACTCGAGCCTAAATTTCACCTAAAGTCCGATCAACGGCGGTCGACGGCACACGAAATAAGGTCATACCGATTTAATCGCGGCCTTGTATAAAGAGTAGTGTAGAATTGCCGAGTAGATATATACCGATCCCATCTACCAAATACAAGCAGACACGTATAAAAGGTACCGTTCAGATTGCCCGTCGAAGAAGAAGAAGAAGAATAAGAAGAAGAAGAAGAAGAAGAAGAAGATAGGAAGGAGGAGGTAGAGAAAAATTTCACTTAAAGAAAAATAATCTCGAAGGACCTCCAAGGAAGTCGGAAAGAGTTTTTTGATCGATTCGATCTCGATTAATAACGAGCCATCGAGCGATCGATCGATCGATCGATCGATCGTTCGTTCGTTCGTTCGAACGATCGATCGGAGGAGAAAAGCTGAGAAGAAAAAGTAAAGGAAAAGAAAAAAAAAAAAAAAAAAAAAAACACGAAGAACGCGACAAAAAAAGAAACGATACCGATAACGATACGTAAGATAAATCGTTCCGATCGATTTAAAGGACGATAGAAGGATCTATGGTAGATCTTCAGACACGCAGATGCGCGAATCGTTGCGTGCAAACACGTCGACGATATTATTCCCCTTAGTATGATCGTTAAGTACGGGGAAATTGGATCGAATATTCTAATTTGAATAGAATTTCTAACGGTAAGAAACTTTCAGACGATCGCGGTCGTCGTCCATAAACGTCGCGTTTTTCATTTCGTTTTCGTTTCTCGATTATAACTTAGTACTCGCTGCTGGACTCTCGTCATCAACGTTGACGACGTTGACGTTCCTTGAAAATGAGATGAAAAAAAAAAAAAAGAAAAAAGAAAAAATTGTAAAAAAGGAATACTTGTTTGGAATGAAAACTAAGCGAAATTATTATTATAATCAGTCGATTATCGATAGGGCCGTTTTTATTTAATACAAACGCGATAATTAATACGACGTATTATCTTCCAACGAATTATCACTATTATATTTATATTTCTTAATCGTATTACATCGATTAATATTCGAGCCTCGACATTTTAACCGACCGTAATAATCCAATTTGACGTGAAATGTATTCGAGGAAGAAAATAATTCCCCCGCTACTCTCTCTCTCTCTCTCTCTCTCTCTCTCTAAAGGTCCTTTTTACTAATACATTTATCTCGATAACAATCTAAACGAAAGCGGAAGTCGGGGGGTCTAAACGTAACTCCGTATATAAAAGGAGTTGCGCAAGAGCGAGGTTACGTTAGGTTAGTGAAACGCACGGCCCAAGGGCAAGGCGAGGTTTCACAAAGTAACGGTACTCTCTAAAGAGGGAGGGAGGTAAGGGAAGGGAAAATGAGGGTAGGGATAAGAGAAAGGGCTTTGAAAAAATACGCGAGAGTCCTACCGACGCGTTACGTCCGCTCTAAAGCGCGATAAATGATAAAAGGGTTCGTTAGGCAGGTTTAAAGAAAGGATGGGGGTGGGTAGCAAGGGAGAAGGGCTGCCTTACGTAAATTTGAAGGGAAAGAACGTATTATTCGTCGATTATCATCGCGACGAATCATAATTTCTGATTTAATCCTACACGGGTCAACTAAATTATTATATTATTATGTATCAAAATTATTATATATATATATATATATATATGATATCTTTATTATCCAATTCGTTAATCTTGTTATCTTTAATTCTGTTTTTCTTTTTTGTTTTTTTTTTTTTAATAACCAATCGAAGAACAAAAGATCGTCCCGATTTCATTTGTCGCATTGTATCAATTATAATCAACGTGATATTAATCGTGATCGATACGATATTGTATATCATTTTTACAATATATTTAATACGTCGAGGACATATATTTGATGCATCAATGATATGATACGTCGTCGTATATTATCTTAATTAATTAATTAATTATTGAGATGCATCTGATACGATTATTACGTCCGTATTTGATTTCGTAATAAATAACGAGTTATAAATCCTTCGAAATTATCTCGAAATTCTTCTTTAATAATAATAAAAAAAAATATATATATATACATTTTGTATGTATAAATATATGGGATAAGATCTAAGGACTATGATGATCCTCGTGAACAGCGTACACACGTATATGTTAAACGTTATTCGTATAAGACATTTTACAAACGAGGATAGGGGCAGGGTAAGGGATGGGGTAGGGAGGATGTGGTTAGGTAGAAGATGAAGGAGACAGGAGGAAGAGGAGGAGGAGAGGGGCACATATCTGATAGGATGAAAATAGCAAAGCGTAGACGCGATTATCGATTTCAAACTCTGCATCGGCCCTTGTTTAAACCCTCCCATAGTACCAGGGCAATGCACGTTTCTGTTGGCCTAGTTTAAGTTCATAACGACGGTAACGTCGTATTCAGTATGTATGTATGCATATATATATATATATATATATATATATATATATATATATGTGCGTGTGTGTGTGTGTGTGTGTGTGTGTGATACGTGACAACACGAATCGTGCTGTAACTTCGTACACGGCAGGGCTATCACGATTCCAGGGATATACTTAAGTACTTACGTTTGTGTCCACTTATGTATGTATTATATAATAAATATATATATATGTGTGTGTGTGTTAAGATACATAAGTATAGATACATATACATAGAAAAGCAAGATATATATCGGTAACTCGATTAAGGACGAACCAACACGATATCCCTAGATGTCTAACCCCCGCAACTATTATTCCATTCGTACATATTTACTCGAATATACATACAAATATATATATATATATATATATATATATATATATATATATATATATATGATAATATGGTATGATAATATGGTATTTATATCAGACGGATATATTACGTTGATAATATTATTTTCGTATATATCGGCCATTTTACGTATTTATTTTACGTGGGACACGTAAGTGAGTATATACGTATGTATGTATGTATATATATATTTAAGTACTCAACTCGATTCCGAGTTCTTTCACGTAGGTCGATAAACTACTCGAGATAATGTTCGTTCGTGTTTCTTCTTAGATGATAAAAAATATAAGAGAGAGAAAAGAATAATAATAATAATAATAATAATAACAATAATAATAATAATAATAATAATAATAAAGAAAAGTAAAAAAAATTTATGATACTCGGTGGTCCATCGTAAACGTTATTATATTTCTCGAGATACGTGTACAAAAGCACCCTACCGAAAGGGTTAAGTACGATATAGAGTTTCAAGTTCCCCGGTCACGATCCCTTTTAAAAACGTAACCCACGTGCCCATTTGAATACCGAAATATCTTTGAATTATCCTCGAACGCTTTTGTTCCTCTTGCAATGATTAAAAAAAGAAATAAATAAATAAATAAATAAATAAATAAATAAAAAATAAATGTCATCTTTTTCTTCAAACGTACATAAAGAAATTTCGTCCCGTATAAAAAACGGACCTCTTCGTCGAAGGGTAAAAAAACAAAAAATAACAAAAGATATATAAATGAAAGTGCGACTCGAACGAAGGATTCGACAGTTTCTTCGAAGAAGAAAAAGAAAAGAAAAGAAATAGATAAAAAGGAATGAGATAAAAAAAGGAGCGACTGGATCGAAGCTTTCGTCGTTTTTTCCGAGAAAAAAGTAAAAAAGAGGAAAGAAAAAGAAATGAACGAACGAACGAACGAACGAACGAAAGCGCGAAGGAATGAATGAATGAATGAATGAAGAGAGAAAAACCAAAGAACAAAAAATGAAACAAAAGAATAAAAGGCCAAAGAAAAAGAATAGATATCCAAACGATTTATTCGATGGTTCGTTTTAATCAACGACAAGACCGAAATGCATCTTCACTGATTCGAAACCGGAATCACCGCTACCGTCGTTGTCGTATCCCTCTCCCTCCCTCCCTCTCCCTTTCTCTCTCTCATCACCTCCACCTACTCATCCTCCTTCTCCTCCTCCTCCTCCTCCTCCTCCTCCTCCTCTTCTTTCACGTCTTCCTCGTTTACCATGGCCGAAGGCTCAGTCAGCAGCGTGAGAACGCGGCATATGTCGAGGGCGCCTAAACGCGTCCTCTCCTCTCGCCCTAACATATCCGCGTGAGAGATCGATTTATTGTCATTCGGACGGACAGCGCCTTTCTACGAGACGTTTACTGGAAACACGATTACAGACGCAACGATGCGCTAATAATAATAATAATAATAATAATAATAATTATCATCATTATTATTATTATTATTATTATTATTATTATAATTTATTACCAGATGAATGACGAACGTAACGTTTAACATTCTGCCGTCGTTGTTTCGCGGCAAAAAGTAAAAGAGAAAATAAAGAAAAAAAAGGAATGTTACGTCACTTAAAAAATGCGAATATTTAAGGAATAATAAAGAATAAAAGGAGTACGGTGTATATCACGAGTGTTACGCGTTAATATATTGTAATAAGCTCGAGTGTTCAACGAGGAATGAAGAATTGATATTTTTAAACTTTGGTTGGAGGTGTTAAGGGAAGGGGGAGGGGGCGGGGTGTTGGAGGAGAAGAAATAAAAGACGGAAAGTGGTGAAGATGGATAGATAAATAAATAAATAAATAAATAAATAAGAATTAAAAAACAGAGAGTGAGATGGAAACTAGCGAAGAAAAGAGAGTGAGAGAGGGAGAGAGAGGGAGAGGGAGAGAGAAGAAAAAAAAATATGTACAATTTACGACGACGTACGAGGAATATAAATCTCTGGCGTTAGGCGGCCTCAACTTCCTCGACGCATGGTAACGGTAACAGAATAATTAATCTCATCGGATGTATGTACAGCCAATCGTTGTTGTGCTCGTTGATCCTTGAAATTTAATATCGCTAGGGAACTGACTATTCAATCATGCAAAAATTACGCGTTATTTCCACATTTGCGATATTTCTATACAGTCTTTAAAAACAAAAAACGGGTTAAAAAAAGAAGTCGATGGTATAATAACGTTTAACGAAAATTATCGCGAAACAAAGAGATAGAGAAATAGACAGAGTGAGACAATGAAACGATAGACAAACACGTTTAGTCGATCTAGATATCGAAATATTTTCTTTTTCTTTTTTTTTTTTTTTTTTTTTTTTAAAAGAATACTTGTCCGCCATGTACTCTTAAGTTTTTTAACCTCTCAATCCAACTTCGTACGATCGTTTAATTTGCAAATTAATTTGAAAAAGGGGGGAACAAAAGTACGGGTCCGTCTGGTTCGATGGAATCAGTAAAAAAAGAAAAGAAAACAAAATAAAAATTTTATCTTCTTTCCCCTCCACGAGCAATCGTTAGCAACGCGAATACCGATTATTAATTAACGGAGACGAGCGTCCGTTTTTCGTCTTCATTTTTCTTTCCTTTTTGTTTCTATTCTTTTTTTTTTCTCTTTTCCCTTAAATAAAAAAATCTTCGCGAGAGCAGAGAAAACTGTCTTCTCCGTATTTTCTTGTTTCTTATTTTTAATTTCCTTTTTTTTTTTTTTTTTTTTTCCTTAAGGCTCGACCGTATTAAAAACCAAGAGAGTAAAGAAAACAGTCGATGTTCCCGATAGATTCATCGACTTATGTTATATGCATACACATGCACACACACACACACACACACACACACATATATATATACAATACATTACATTACGTTACATTGCATACATGAATATACATGGAAATACATGTATATGCATATTATAGAGAGAAAGCATCGCGAATCTTACGATCATTATACTACTTTTTGCTAACAATCTCTAAGTATGTAAACAGCCTCGAAATTCCCATTAACGTCGAATAGGATAGGTGACAACATGCACGATCCTTCTCTCTCTCTCTCTCTCTCTCTCTCTCTCTCATTCTCTCTCTTTTTCCTTTTTTGACGTTTAATACTAGTAACGAACATCTGGGAACGTTCGAAAGATACAAGGATCGAATAATGTGAGAGAAAGAGAGAGAGAGAGAGAGAGAAAAAGAAAAAGAGAGAGAGAGAGAGAGAGAGAGAGAACTCTAGAGAGTACCAAATAGGATTAAAATAACAATAGGAAGAGATGGACGAGTCTTGCATCGCAAATCAACCGGAAGTTTGAATCATCGAGAAGGCTAAATAAACTCTTACAAAAACATCTCTCTCTATCTCTCTCTATCTCTCAAAGAAATCAACTAACTATACGATCAAAGTTTTTGCCCTCTTGAATTTTTATTCTACGCTATGATCGGATAAAATCGTCCTAATAGACCAAAAAAAAAAGAAATAAAAAGAAAAAGAATCGAAGAAGAAGAAGAAGGAGGAGGAGGAGGAGGAGGAGGAGGAGGAGAGACAAAAAGAGAGGAAAAAGAGACAAGAATTGAGAAAGGATAGGGGGGAGAAATAGTGGGAATAGGGGGATGGAGGGTGGGAAACGAAGGGAAGAAAAGTGTCGTTTGATCGTCTAAAATACGAGAGAAGTATATTAACATCATTAAATTACAAACACACACACACACACACACATATATAAATAAATAAATATATATATATATATATAATACATCATACGTATAACGGTAGAATAACATTTATAATACCATCTCGATTTCCCCTTTCCCTTCCCGCCCACCCCGCCCAACCCCCCACAGCGTTTACCCGAGTCAAGGCCAATGACAAATGGTCGTCATTATAGTGGCTTTCAGCGTCTCTATTACTCTATTACGTTATATCCATTTACCTGACCAGAAGCAGAAACCGCCCCGTGGGCGAGTGTACGCTAACCGAAGAACAACTATGGTCATTCTCTATCTCTATCTCTCTCAATCTATCTATCTCTCTATCTCTATCTCTATCTCTATCTCTATCTCTATCTCTATCTCTTTCTTTATCTCTATCTCTCTTTCGTGCTAATTCTTGTACGGATCGATAAGCCGGCCTAACGGTTGACGATGCGCACGAGGGGTTAAAAGGTTAGAAAAAAAAGGGCCTGGTGAACTACGGGAATAAAAGGGACAGACGTGTGTGTACCTTCTTCCGGCGTAGAAGCCTCCAATCGAAATGATTCATCCTGTTTGGTTCTCTCTCTCTCTCTCTCTCTCTCTCTCTTTCTCTTATCGTCCTTCTTTCTTTCTCTCCTTTTCTTCCTTCCTTCTTTTTCCTTTTTTTATCTACCTTCAACTTCGTACCATCCTTTTCCAATATCCTCTTCTTAAAATTCTTCGGATCGCCACTTGAGTATATTATTTTCAAACGTTCTGTCGTTCCAAACTGTGAAAGTTTTAAGGGGGGTGAAGAAAAAAAAAAGAAATTGTATAAATTATGAATCGTTCGTACGTATCTCTTTATCCTTATCTAACGTCATTTATCCTTATCGTTATAATGACATTTATCATTGTCTTCGTCTTTGTCTTTATTAAACGACGTGCAGTCTTTATTGGTTCTTGGTCCTCTTCCGATTGCAAGGATCTTCTTCTCTTCCTACTCCTCCTCCTCCTCCTCTTCTTCTTCTTCTTCTTCTTCTTCTTTTGCTTATAATCTTTTTTCTTTTTTATTTTCTTTCGATCTTCCCTAATCGAAGGGAATAATTCAGTCACGAAGATCCCTCTCGTCGTACTAGGAACTTTTCATTTCGTTTCATTCGTTCATACGTTCAATGAAAAATCATGATTCATACTCGTACAAATATTTTTATGTTATATCTATCCGAGAATCTAGTTTCACGACGAAATTATTCATACTTTTAATCTCGTCAATCTATCTTTATCTTTCCGTCTGTCTTATTCCTTTTCTTTCTTTTTTGTTTTTTTTTTTTTAAACCTCATGCAGTCTTCATTAGTATTTGGTCCTCTTCCGATTGCAAGGATCTCTTCTTCTTCTTCTTTTTATTTTTTCTTTTTCTTTTACCTTTCCTTTCGACCTTCTAAATCAAAGAAAATTTTATTTACAAAGATCCCTCTACTCGTACCAGGAGGAACTTTTCATTCCGTTTCATTCGTTTATACCTTCAAAGAAAATCATCGTCTAAATATATTCGTACAAGAATTTTTATGAATGTTTCATTCATTCGTTCGAAGATAAAATTTCGAAAGGAGATCGAGAAACGATTCGTTATACTTCACAGTTACTTCCTTACGGAGTAAGGATACTTCAATTATTTTCCTTTCGTTTTTTTCTTTTCTTTTCTTTTCTTTTATTTTATTCTATCTTTTTTTGTATTTTTCTCTTTCTTCCGATCCCTTTTGCAATCGCTTTTCCTTTTACTTCTTTTTATTCTTCTTTTTTCTTTCCTCTCTCTCTCTCTACCTCCTTCAGTTTCCTCTAATCCGATCTCTCAACTCGAGAAGAATCGATAAACAGTAATCGATAAACAGTATTCCAATGACTTTTCATTCCTCGTCGTTTCATTCCTTCCTATCGTTTTTCTTTTTCCTATTTCCTTTTTCATTTGTATACATTCGAAAAGTCCAAGTTCCACTTGGATGCAATATTATAATACACAACCATGCGAATCCTCTTTTTTACGAATTTAACAACAACAACGACGACTATCATCGATCCAATCGATACAATCGATTCGAACGTTTTTTTTAAACTGGCTTATCTCTCTCTCTCTCTCTCTCTCTCTCTCTCTCTCTCTCTCTCTTTTTCTCTCTGTCTTCGACTTCTTTCCCTTCTAATCCCTTTTCCCTTCGATCTCTCGACTCGAAGATAAATGAATATTAAAAGGAATAAGGAACGAAAGGCGAACGAAAAAAAAAGAGAAAGAAAAAAAAATTAAAAAAGGAAAATCAAAAGAAAAAAATTCGATCGATGATTTCGAATTGTTTCCTATTTTATCTCTTTCCCCTTCCTTTTCTTTTTTATTTCTTCTTATCTCACTTTTACCTTCAATTATTGTCATTAATATTATTTATATATTATTATTATTATTATTACTGTTATCTTCTTGACGGTGAAAAGGAAACGAACGAAATAAAATAAAATAAAATAAAATAAAATCAAATCAAATCAAAAATAAACGAAAAAAAAAGAACAGAGCACACACACACAAACACACAAACACGCACGCACGCACCGTCGGTCCTCGTTTCAAAATTACGTTCGGAACACCTTCCGACGGAACAGTTTCCAATCGAAACGATTCATATCAAATGTCACCAGAAAATCACCCTAGTGTCAAGCTCGATTATTCTTCTCGAACTTAATCGAATCTATTTCGATCGATTCCAAGAGGCGAGGTGTGAGGGTAGTGTCCGTTCGAAGAAAAATTCGAAATTCGAAATTCGAAAAGATAAAAAGGAACGAAACGATTTCGTCGACCAAATCGATCTGACACTTCTCTCCCTCCCTCCCTCCCTCTCTCTCTCTCTCTCTCTCTCTCTCTCTTCAATCGCGATAATAATTTTCCGAAAATTCAACGAAACCCCCAAAAAGGAGAGGTTTGCTCGAACGCTTTCTTCGATGATCGGTGTCGAAACGGCGACGATCGAAAAGAAAAGAAAGAAAAAGAAAACAGAAAAATCACGGTAGAAGCTGTGCCCAACGATGATAACGATGCAAGTAACGAAGGAAGAAGAAGAGTTTGCATTCTCGGCACGCTGAAATAATCCTCATTGTTCTCAACTCCTTCGCCCGGGGACACGTGTCCTTGACGCGGACAGCGGCATCCGCCCACCTTGAATGCACCGATGGATGCGGACTCTCTCTCTCTCTCTCTCTCTTTCTCTCTCTTTCTCTCTTTCTCTTTCTCTTTCTTTATCTCTCTTTCTCTCCGTTGAACGCGCGGGCGCGTTCACTCGCTCGCCCCCTTTACGCCGCTGCAACTTCGAAAGGGGATCGGGACTGACGACGGAGGTGGATCCGCTTCTATCTACTCTCGAGAGAAAGCTGTTAGTCGTTCCGTTGTATATATATATATATATATATGTGTGTGTGTGTGTGTGTATGTATGTATGTATTTCGTGAGAACCACCTTTAGATTGAAATTCCAAACACTCTTTTGACGTACCACGGTACGAGATTATTGCAACGACCCGTGCAACAAATTTCTAAAAATCTGTTATCGTTATTGAGGAAACAAAATTCTATCGATTTTTATCTCTCTATATATAGATATATATATATATATATATATATATATATATATATATATTTTTATCTTTTCATTCGTACGTATGTACGTTATGTATGTTATCTCTATAACGTTCGTACGTTTCCTATACGATTCACTTCACTGTCCACCATTTCTACATCTCTCTCCCTCTCTCTCTTTTGCTCTTTCTCGATAATATCGAGATCACAATTTCTCTCTCTCTCTCACAAGTTTTCCTTCAAAAATCACGTTCGAAGACACAACACTAAACGTTCGCGTATATCCGTCCGTACCCACACTAATTACGATTACAAAACCCCACGTCGTTTTCCGTCGTCGTTCTCCTTCTCTTCTTCCTTTTTCTTTTCTCTTTTCTTTTAACTTTTCTCTTCTTCGAAGATGCTCTTAACGATCGGTCGAGCGTTCTCGAGAGGTCGTCCTTAGTTCGAACGAGTAGACACCTTCCGCGCGATCATCCGCGATACCGCCCGAAAAAAAAAATACGTGTATCATCATCCTCTTCCGTTTCCGCCCATTTCACGATCGTTAAACAGCGACTAAAATAAGACAGAGAGAGAGAGAAAAAAAAATATATATATATATAAACAAAAAGAAAGAGAAAAATAAAATAAACGCGTAGCAATTCGTCGGTTAATATTGATATTCGATGGAAAGTGATAGAGACGGAGACGCGTAAAGAATGACGGCGAAAGAAAGAAAGATAGACGGAGAGAGAGAGAGAGAGAGAGAGAGAGAGAGAGAGAGAAATAAAGTTAAGAAAACGCAAAAAAAAATAATTGTAAAATGGTCGTCGAATATCAAGCGTAGTCGTTTCTATCCGACTTTAACCCACATTAACTAAACCTCGTTCAATTCTTCTCTTTTTTATTCTATATCGAGAAAAACGTAATCGCACGAACACACACACACACACACACGCACAAGTACAGACAAACGTACACCAACACGGATGCACACACGTATATAAACTGATCCGACGCGCACGCAACACTACAAAGTCGTTCACGAACAAGAGGGTTGTGGTTTTGTGTTCTTCTTCTTCTTCCTCTCCTTCCTCTTCTTCTTCTTCGTCTATCGACTGACCCCGTTACATTAAACAACCATAGAAAAAGGTGGAGAGGCTCGGGACGTTAATTAATCCCACGAACTTCTTTACGTACGTAAATTATTCTCTCGCCGATATTTTTCTACGAACGAACAAGATCGGACCACGAACCACCTTCCCCTTTCTCACCCCATACCATCCCCATTACAAGCACGCACGCACTTACGCATGCACTTACGTATGACACTTATAAACGCGTCCGCGAACGAATAAACGAACTCAAGCGAATCTATAACGTTCTTGTTAATTAAGTATACGTGTATGCATGTATATATGCGAGTAATGATTTTACGTTAACGTTTCGTACGTTCGTATGTGCGTGTATGTGTATATATATATGTGTGTGTGTGTGTGTATGTATATATGTCGGGAGAAAGAGAGACACGATTGAAAATGGCTGAGAACGGTCGGATCGAGGGCGGCGTACTGTCAAAATATTCGCTGATTTTGCCCAGCCGACGATACCGACAGGGGGAGACCTCCCAAGCTATACGAGCATGCGTGATAATGCTCACTATCTCTATCTCTCTCTATCTCGTTCGTTCGCTTTCTCTCTCTTTCTCTCTCTCTCTCTCTTTCTCACAAACATTCTCGCTCTCTCGCTCTAACAGTTACCGGCGTACTCTTCGTCGTCGTCGTCGTCGTCGTCGTCGTCGTCGTTGCCACTCGTCGTTATGGTCGTCATGGTAGTTATGGTTATCATGCTCGTAATGATCGTCAAATTCGTCATAATCGTCATAATCGTCATGATCGTCAAAATCGTCATAATCGTAATGATCTTTAAAATCGTTATAATCGTCACGATCTTTATGATAGTCGTTTTCAATGAATCCCTAGTATTATCAATTTGTTCATTTCGATTGTTCGATTATATAATAGTTCAGTAGTCGCTTCAAAAATTTTCTTTTTTTTTTTTTTTTAATTTTCGGGGACACTCGAAACGTATAAACGTTCTACGTTCTATGTTCTACGGCGTTGTAACAACGATACGAAGGAAAGGAGATAAGAGATGTTAGAGAAAGAGAAAAAGATATGAGGACGGAGTTTATGGTGTTTTTTATTAGGTAAAACCCCCTTGGTCGATTTGGGAGATAGTGGATCGTCAATGGATCGCGATTGGACGCATCGATTTCAATGCTTCTTTTCAAATAAATAAATAACGAGGGAGAGGGGGGTTGCGTGAATGGGGGAGGTGTAAAAGGAGAGAGAGAGAGAAATGTGCCTTATCATACACACATGAAAAACACTTGTTTAGCTTCGTCGAACAGATTTAAAGAGCCTCCTGTGTGTGCGTACACGTGTGGTTTTATTATTTTTAAAACACCTCGAAAAAGTTAATGTCGCCCGTAATAACTGGCATTCGTGGTAATTAATAATTATCGTTCGTTTATTTAATAAAAAAATAAATAAATCAATCAATAAATAAACGAGTAAAAGTATTATCTCGAATAAATTGTTTTTATTTATCGATGGGTTTACTGATAAAAATGAAAACAAAAAATAAAATAAAGATAAAAAGAGTTCGATCTAAAAGTTAATCCGATTAAAAATTATTTATTTATTTATTTATTTATTTATTTATTTATTTATATATATATGTGTATTTATATGCATTTGAACGTGTTCGAGATACAACTAACGCCATCTCTTAACGTAACTAGCAAGTAGATCATCTCCTTTCATGTTTCATCAGCAATGCAGAACTCGAGTAACCCGCATAATTTGAAATAATTTAAAAGAAAAATATATATATATATATGTATGTATGTATATATTACAAACAAGCAATACAATTATATCGCATACATGGAGTTTGTATTTGTATGGGAAAAAAGCAAAAAGTAAAAAAAATTTATTAGCGTTTATCGATCCCAAACATAAAAGAAAACACCTCGAATAAGATCAATCTCGATTAATATCATAATCGACTACAAGATTTATTATCTTCTTTTACTACTTTATAAAATTAATTAATTAATTAATTTATTATTATTATTATTATTTATTTCTTTTTCTTCGAACTTTTTTTTTATCTTTTTCTTTCTTCTTTATTCTCTTATCCGAGGATGTTCGAGCGAACAATAACGTGTAACGCACACACACACAAGCATTTTTTAACAAAGTTATATTAATATTAATCATTGTGTTGTAATGCGTTTAACAATATAAAATAATGAAAGAAAGAAAATGAAATGATTCCACAACGTTTCGAAATCTTTGACTTTGTTAAATCGATTATTGCTTATCGTATCTCGACATTTCCATAGAAAATTAATATCGTTCGATATATCTCGTGCCAACGTATACATACATAAGGTTTTCCTGAAACCCATATATATATATATATATATATGCACATGTATGTACGTATCGATAATCGATGCCCATATCAGTTATATTGTATAATATATACACTGCACCCCTCTATTGCATATTAATCGCTTTATAATCGGGCTACCTCTTACGCTTCTATCATTAACGTACGTTAATCGCGGCCAATTGTACGGTGGTACGTACACAACGACGACCATTATTACAACTTAACAATCCACATGGGCCATACCATATATACTTAGAGATAAATAATGACGTAATGAACATCTTCATCGCAACGATGACTAATATCTCTCTCGACTTTCCTTTGTTATACTCGTCTAATCTACAATAACCAGGATTTATAAACGTTATCAATCATATACTCATCTATCGTTACGATATAATAGATGAAAGAGGTAATAAGGGGAAAGAGAGGGAAAAATGAAAGAAATGAAAAAAAAAAAAAAAAAAGAAAGAAAAAATTAAAATTCTCAAAAAGAACGTTCGAATCACTATCGGTTCATCGGGTTATTACCATTATTATTGATGATTAATTTGTTGTTATTGTTGTTGTTGATATTATTACCGTTATTGTTATTATCCAATGGACTGTTAATGACGTTATATGATGCGATGTTAATTCGATAAGAAAAAATAAAGAAATAATTAATAACTCCGTGATGTTATAAAATTATATAATGTGATTGTGTAGTTTAATGAAATAATAAAAAAGAAAAAGGAAAGGAATAATAAAATGATGGGAATCATATGGTTAAAGGATTAAACGTAAGGACCGAGGAAACGAATGATTTTAATTTATTTGCCCCTCTCACCCACACCAACCCCGCCCCCACTGACGTCACACACGACGTTGTTCGAAGTAAACAACGTGCGAATAGAGACTTTAATAACATTATAGATCAAAGATACGAAAGCTTCTCTTATGGATCCTTCCTTTCAGTCGTTCAGGAAAAGATCCGTTACGTTTGCATAATTACACGCGTGTGACTAGATTACATCTAAAATTGGTAGAATCTTGTAAAATGTAAAAAGGGAAAATAAAAAAGTAAAGAAGAAGATCATCGAACCTACGCAAACATACTTGAATTGTGAAAAAAAGAAAAGAAAAGAAAATAATTAAAGACCATTAATACGACTTTCAACATAATAATCGAGTGGAACGTTATTATTAAATATAATATCTTTGTAAATCTTGTTAAATACTATCTTAGTGCGAAGCTCTACCTAGTAAACCTTTGCCCTCGAAAGAAGAAATCGTTTCATTCATTCATTTTCACACGTAAATGAGTGAAGCGTAGTAAAGAAATCAAAAATAAAAATAAACAAAATAAATAAGTAAATAACAAAGATTCAAACGCGCGCATCGAATCGTATCGCATTTTGTTTGTTAATTTTAATAAGGAAACAAAAAAGAAATTCTCGCGCAACTTGGGGATGTCTTTATTCTCTTCGATAATCGCGTCATCGTCAAAGATGTTAAAATTTCAAAAAATCAAGGATAAACTTATGTGCAAGGTGTTATATCTGTTTCAATATGTACACGTGAACGTAACGCGTATGTAAACACGTACGTACGTACGTACGTATCTAATCTTACTAAACAACAAAAATATAGACCATTCCTTATTTCCCTCTAATGATGATACGAGTTTTAAGACAATGGCCATTCTCTACGTGAAATTGCCTTAATTGCGATTAGACTTTTTTTTTTACTCATTGTGTTTGTAGTACCGGCAAAGCTGTGGAATTTCCGTTCCTCTAAACGTAGGTTTCTCTTTAAATATCTAAATAATGTAGAAAGAAAAAAACACACTTAAAAGAGAAAGAGAGAGAGAGAGAGAGAGAGAGAGAGAGAGAGAGAGAGAAAAGAAGGTAGAAAAGGATGACGAAAATGAAGATTGATTATAGTTTCTTATGGATTACGGTGAAACGATATTTCCACGATATATATATATATATATATATATATATATATATATATATATATATATATTGTCGTTTAAAGATGCATAATAAATAAAAAAAAAAAAGAAAAGAAAAAAAATATAGGCGCGATAAAATAACCACAACGAATACGAATCTGTTTGTATGCCGGTCGAATTGTTTCCTTTTTATTTTTTCCAATCTCTATTTTCATTTATTTTCGTTTGTTTCCTTTTTGTATTTTATTTTAAACAAAAAAATAATCCCACAGTAAAAAATTAATTAGCACGCAACGGAATCATATTTGTACAATACTATAATAGTAGAAACGATTGAAATATTTCATATGAATTATATTCGATGTAAATTAATATTCAATTATATTTATTTAATATTCAATATAAATATAACTTTTATTTAAATACATATATGTATATATATATATATATATATTTCTTTTTAATTTTAATTGTTCCTTTTGCAATTTAATATTAAATCGATTTAATTTAAATGAATTAAAAAAGGAAAATTGTCCCCGATAAATTATATTTTCTCTCTCGGACGATCGCGTGGATTAAAAAAAAAAAAAAATGAAATAAGAAAGAAAGAGAAATGATGTTTGCATACAATCTGAATTTTTTTTTTTTCACATCGTTCGCGAACACGCTGCGGCTATCTGCGTTACGCGATCGGTTCTCTTTGTCTAAACCAAACGTTAAGTAACATTAACGACTCGTAGGCCGAATGAAAAAGAATATAAAAAAGAAAGAGAGAGAGAGAGGGAGAGAGAAAATTGCAGACAAAAGTAACGTCATTGGGTTCGCTTAAAAATCGAATGACGTTTATACTTTACGATTACGAGGGACAGAGTAATTACGAGTGCGCATAATGCAAAGAAGACAAAACGGAACAAAACAAAATAAAAAGAAGACAATGAAGCGGACCTCGAAACGACCTCGAAAACGTACGCTTCGAATCCGAAAGAAAATTACGTACGCGTCTGTTACGCGGCCTCCTCCTCCTCCTCCTCCCGCGAGAATATCGGACTCGATTAAAAATTAAAATAAAAATTAAAATAAGAAACAAAAAAACAATTTGAACACCCTATACATTGAAACAATCGGAGTCCCTCCCGCGAATCATCTCCGACGAAAGATTTAAGAAGATCGGGCGTCCGATGAAGAAACGTAAGCCAAGGAAAAATACGATGGGTATAATGTTGCACGTACGAATCTAATTACGCTAACGTAGTCGAGAGAAAAAGAAAAAAGAACTTTATACGCTTTATCATCTCGGCACAATTAAATTCTGTCGAGTAAATGTAAATTCGATGACGGACGTAATGTATTATACGATACAATGCCGAGAACACGCTCGTGATCGTCGCTGTAACGATAAATATTTTTAACGACAGATAACACACACAGGAGTAACGACAAAACAGAGAGAGAGAGAGAGAGAGAGAGAGAGAGAGAGAGAGAGAGAAGGAAAAATCTGATCAAAAAAGAAAAATTTCAACAAGATTTCTAATAACTCGAGAACGCGAGCCAGAATGATGATAATGATGAAGATCGCTCGCGTGAATCCTGTGAGATTTAAAGAGAAAGAATAAAAAAAATCTTGAAATAAACAGACGATCAAATAAATTTATTTCCATTTAGCGAAACGTAGAATAGATGAAAGGATACGAAAGGATACGTACAAGCCCCCCCTCTCCCCACCTGTGCTTTCAACCACGCCATGGCACCTCGTCCTCGTCAGGGCCGTACCTAAAAACTGCATGGCATCCAAGTGGTGGAAGATTATATCGTGCAACGAAACAATGACGACATTTAATCGAGGTAACGAAGCGTAAACCAAGCACCGAGAGACATCCATAAGAGATAAAAAGAGAGAAAAAGAGAATGAGAGAGAGAGAGAGAGAGAGAGAGAGAGAGAGAAAGAGAGAGTAGACGTAACTCTTTCGTTTTTCGAATGGAATGTGCATGTTGTATAAACAGACTAAAAGAAGAAGAAGAAAAAAAAACAACGAAAAAGAAACAGAGAGGAAAAAAAAAAAAGAGAGAAGAGGTTCTACCGAACCACACGACGTTCCTCTCTCTCTCTCTCTCTCTCTCTCTCTCTTTACTCTAGAAAATTAAGTACCCCAACGCGATTAATTAGAGGCGAAAGTGAGCGAGTGAAATTGCGCGCATTGTAATCGCAACTTCGTCTTCGTCCACGTGCGCTCGCTCGCGCGCATCACACACGCCATTAAAGGAAACGCTTCGAGTTACAATGTATGGACATAGTATGGCCCGTTACAATTGGAAATAATCACTTCGAACTTTTCCACGATGAATCTATGTACCTTACTTCGCTTGGAGTAACGCGTTTACATTGATAAATGCTACGGTTTAATAATAGTTTTGTGTCGCAAACACAGTTCGTTAAATTCCTCCTCATGGTGACACTAATGTTTCCCGCTCCTCCCACTCCCCTCACCCCCTAACCCCAGCCCAACCTCATCACCCAATCACCTCCACTCGACTTACGTTATCTCGCGTTATCTCTTTGATTCTATATCTTTACTATGAAAGGATATCAATGTATTGCGTAGGCCAATGTAATCAATGGTTTTTTCTTCTTCTTCTTCTTTTTCTTTTTTCTTTATGTAACGTAGATTACGGTATGACAGGTGTTACGTGCGAGTTCGTTCCTTTTTTTGTTTTTTTTTTTTTTGTTAAAGGTTTGATTTTATTTAAAAAAGAAAAAAAATGAAGAAGATAAAAATGATTGATATAAGTATATATATATGTATATTAATAACGTTTTTATGCTAATAAAGATATCATTGTATATCTTATACGTACGAGTATATACATTAGTTTATATTATACAATAAAATGTTATCAACGTACATAAGTTTTTGTAATATTTCCTTGTTATCTTATCGATTAATCTAATTGGTATAACGATTGTGATTATTTTTGTAAATAATGAAATCTGAAGAGTAACTTCGCGTGTATGTATGTATGTATACGTGTATAGAGAGAGAGAGAGAGAGAGAGAGAGAAAGAGAGAATTAATTAAATCGATATTATTATCGATTACTATACAAAAAACTCCGCGTAACGTTAGATACATCTCTTATTAATATTAACGGATATAACTATTTTTGTAGATAAAAGAAAAAAGGGATAAAAGATATTAACTGTGACGTCGACAACAATCGACGTATATCTTGCTTCGATTAGATAATAATAATAATATTTTCCTGTATTTTTTAAATGTATGAATAAAAAAGAAGAAAAAAAAAAGGAGGAAGTAAAAAATCGCACGAATCACGTAGACGGATATATCCTTCAAAGAAACTATAAGAGATTAGGTTTACGATAGTAATTATTTACAAAATAGTAAATAAAGATAAAAGATAAACGAAACACGTCGTATCGTAAAAGCTTGGTCGCATCTTTAATTACATGGGTATTAACATAATCATTGTATAATGAACGCTTAGATTTAGGATAAATATGGGAGAGGATAACGTTTGACTGATCGATGGAAAAGGGAAACTCGGACTATGGTTAAAACTAAGAGAGTCCTACTGTGCACCATTAATGGACACCTAGGATTGATAGGTATATATATATATATATATATATATATATATATATATATATATATATACATTATATGTACATAAGTACTTACTATGTACATCGAACGTCTCTCCTTGTCATTACGGTCGATCCGTTAAGTAGATTGTCGCAAATGGCGCGAATCCGACATTTCAACGTTTCCAACAGCGTGCACACACACACACACACACACACACACACACAGAGAAAAAGAGAGAGAGATACATCGTAATCGTAAATTTCTAACTATATTATATTTGACGTGATATCGGACGTATAAAAAAAAAATGTGAGATTGTATGAAATGTATATAAGTGTTTCTCTATGATTTCTATAACACATCGATTTCAACGAATATTTTACAATTAGAAAGTTTTACAAATAGACCGTGCGAATAATATCCCAATTAAATTAGATTTATTTATTATTAAATTAATAATCGATACATATATGTATCTATATGTATATAGATATATGTATATGTAAGATGTAGATGCAAGAATGTTCATTTGAAAACATATCTATAAATCTTTTCGAAACATATACTAGTCTAATGTATTCTAAGATTGGACATTTTTTTGTCTTGTAATATATCCAATAATAACCTTGTTCTAACCAATTAAGAAATAATTTTTAATTCGATCAATCTATAAATTGATTATTATACGAGATCATTTTTCAAATATATATATATAAATATATATGTATATCTTCTAATCTCTTTTAAACGCATCAGTATAACTCAACGTTCCGTTACATTCATCGACCTTCTTACAAACTCCAAGAATAATTTTCTTTTTTTTTATCCAATCGATTAATAATTACTAAGCTAATTAATCGTTCTCGATGATAAATCGATAGGTATTGACAGGAGTTAATTTTGACAAAAAAAAACAAAAAAAAATATACGTGGACGTTCAAGAGAAAAATGAAATGAAGATAATACTTTCGTTTCAACTCGGGATACAAAATTGATCGTGAAATCGAACGATTTAATTAGTTATGCGAGTTTACATTTAAAAGAAAAAAAGAAAAGAACGAGATCCTCTTTAGGATCATTTCTAAACGCGCGTTTCTATCTTACGTTCTCTAAAACACGCCATTTCAACATCTAAGAATAATCGAAAGATCGTTAACAACTTAGCGTGTGAATCATGATAAAATATAGATCTGTCTTAAAGATTTCACGTTGGTTATACGTTATATATCTATCTATATATATATATATATATATATATATATATATATATATATAAATATATATATATGTATATGTGTGTGTGTGTGTATATATATACATATATGTATATAATTTATACTTTCCAATGCACATCTGGAATACATTCGGTTCAGATAATCTCTTTCGTCATTGTCTCTCTCTCTCACTCTGTCTCCCTCTCTCTTTCTTTCTTCACGTTTAACTGGATCAACACAAAAATAAATATCTACGTCGTTTCGAAAGATTAACAATTAATATTCCTCGAATGAAATTCATTCATTAAAAAAAAACACTTGTAATCATTCTTATATTAATTAAAATATATTCCTCATAGACGTGTCAATGTACTTTCTAATTAACGTACTTACATGTTAAATATATATATATATATATATATATATATATATATATTTCTTTTTGTTTTAATTTATTTCTTTTATTTCATCACTTATTTATATATATATATTTGTTATTATTATTATATATATATATATATATATATAAATATTTATATGCAACATATTTAAAAGCTTCATTATCTTCAAATGCACCGCCACGCCGCACCTAATACGCTAAAGAGAAGCACACAAAGTACGCAGAGAGAATGAGAGAGAGAGAGAGAGAGAGAGAGAGTGCAATGCACCTCTTTCAACGCATTCTCTCGAACCAAGGACTTATTTCACTTGGCTAATCGGATTTGCAACGGCCATGAACGTCAACAATGACAATTAGCGATCGATCGATCAATCTGTCCACCCACATACATACATACATACATACATACATACATACATGAATACATACATACATACACACGTACGTACGTACGTACGTAACACATATATTTATATTTATATCTATATGTTCGATCGACGTCAACATCAAAGCCGTTCAAAGAGGCCGAACGAATCATTTCCGATGTGGACGTTCTATCGAAAGGAAAGAAGAAAAAGAAAAGGGAAGAAAAACAAACGTATAAATAAAAACGCGCGGGGAAAGAAAAAGTAAACCGGACTAAAAGAAAAGAAAAGAAAAGAAAAGAAAAGAAAGAAAGAAAAAGAAAAGGATAGAAAGGAAAGAGAGAAGGGAGAAGGAAAAACAAATCGTTACATTCCGTCGTAAATATTCGTTTTAAAGTCAATCGTATTTACCCCACATTATTCTTTCTCTCTCTTTCTCTCTGTCTGTCATCCATCCATTCTTCTTTCTCCGCGGTAATAGTAAAACCTTTAAAACCCGTCGCTCGCTTTCGTTCGTACGTATAAACGAAAGGGAACTATCCCCGATCGTTAAATCGTAATCATATGCAGAAACAGTACAACGTGACGGACAAATGGCGGGGGCCACGAGGAGCGTGGAATGGGAAATCGAAATAGACCGGAAACGCCCACGTACGGACACGGTTGCACTTCTCTTCTCGTCTGTTAAACTCATAACAGTATGCATCCAGACATACATACATAAATACATACATACATAAATATATATATATATATATATATATATATATATATATATACGTACAACGTGCGCACGCGCAAATATATATATAGACACACATGTGTGTGTGTGTGTATGTGTGTGTGATGGTTAGAACAAGGATAGAGAATAAGGAGAAGAAGAAGAAGGAGAGAAAGAGAGTACGAGTACAGTAACTTGGACGGTTTTGCAGGGCTACCTTAGAAAGAGAGAGAGAAAGAGAGGGATGTGGTGGTAGAGAAGGACACAGAGAGAACGAAATATAAGAGAAAGGGTGGCAGCCGTATTTATCACTGGAAGATCCCGAAGAGCATGCACAATACGAGCCAACGTATAAGAGAGAAAGAGAAAGAGAGAATGGGAGAGAGAATGAGAGAGAGAGAGAGAGAAAGAGAGGGAGTAGAGTCTCGAAGAACGAGACGCGATGTGGTGCAGGTAGATTTATGGTGGGTGGAGAGAGAGAAAAAGAGAGAGAGAGAGAGAAAGAGAGAGAGAGAGAGAGAGAGAGAGTAAAAGAAGAGAGAGAGGAAAAGAGCATGTTTGTGTCGCAGGTCAGACGTGGTTCACGGTCACACAGAGAGAGACCAGCAGCGCCGGACCATCGGACTAACCTAACGTAAGCTTATTCTCCTGCGACCGCAAACTAAATTGCACCTTTTCCTTCTCTCTCTCTCTCTCTCTCTCTCTCTCTCTCTCTCTCTCTCTCTCTCTCTCTCACTCTCTCTGTATGTCTGTATGTCTGTCTTGCTCTCTCATACGTTAACACATTACCCCGACCATAAACATTTTCATCCTTATATAACGTGTTTTATATTACTTTGAAATAATTAGGTAATTGTATGTATCTGTAATTATTAGGACCATCAGGTAATGTTTCTTTATGCGTGTATGTTGTGTACGCGTGTGTGTGTGTGTGTGTGTGTGCGTTCGTTCATTCGTTCGTTCATTCGTCTTTTACGTTCATCGTACAATTATTTGCATTGATGACGTCGTATCATTTTAATTGGAATGAATAAATCCCAATGATTTACGTCGGATCTAGAAGAAATCGTTAATCGTTTTTAATTAAACATTATTATAATCCTAATGGGGAATAAAAACTTATTACTCTTTTTATATATATATATGTATATATTCTTTTCATATTTTTCTTTTTTTTTTTTTATTTATTCTTTTATATATTTTATAGATATCGTGATAATACGTGTAGTTTCGCAGATCCTTTTTAGATAAACCCTTTTTTTCAAACGTCGAGTCTCGTCCGAACAAGAGGTCGTCATTGGTTATCGGCGCCTATTAACGATTAGAATCTAAGTTAGGAGCTAATGCATTTCGCGAGGCACGAGATATCACTCGTGTGAATCATTTTGTCAAATAAAAACTCGTAAACTTGGCGTTCAAATGAAAAGGAAAAAGAAACTAAATAAATAATTGATTATTAATATCACATGGTTGATCGAGTATCATAAAAAAATATAAAAAAAAAAAAGCAGTATAAAGATTAATTATTTACTTTTTACGTTTACGCGAGGAAAAAGAAAACGAAAAGAGGGTGAGAGAGAGAGAGAGAGAAATACGAAGAAACCTTTCTTCGATAAATTCAATATATCGAAGATGCAAACCATAGAGATATACGTAGTTTCGAATGATTATATAAATAATGATTCGTAAGTAAGGTGAATTATAAAATAATACGATTAAATATTGCGGTATCAAGCACATTCGAAGGATGATAATAATAATAATAATAATAATAATAATAATAATGATCATCGTTATATCGTTCTATTATCTATTACTGATTAGAATCGAAAAGTTTCAAGTTAATACATAATGTGAAAGATGATATTATCTCGTGATCTGCCTGCAATGCGTTGACCTCGGTACAAACACACACATACATACATACATATATATATATATATATTTATAAATATGTGTATGCACTAAGCATTATGAAAGGTTCGCATTAAATTTATTAAGACACCGATGTTCGGCCCTGGTATGACGACCCTACGATAGTATTATTATTATTATTATCCCTAGCACGTTACCCAGCTTGCTTTTTAACCATTGATTGGATAATGATGCAAAGGCGTGGTATATTTATTTCGTAATAGAAACCTCGTGTCCTCTCTCTCTCTCTCTCTCTCTAAACCAAAAGGAATCTTCCATGTTACGTGTGCGTAAATATATGCACTCACATACACAGCATGTCTGGTTTGTTTTTTTAATGTTTTTATTTTACCATTCTTTTCTTTCTTTACTTTTGGGTTCTTTTTTGTTTTTTTATTTTTCAACTCTCGCGAATTGTCGTCACTCGTAATTGACTTTACGATCGTCGCTAGTATCGATTTGTCGAATTCATCAAGTCGCCTTTACCATAATATGCAACCGACATATTTATGTATACGAATGCAACGAATGCAACGAATTTACATGTTATTACGTTAGCGTATTCGCGGGTATGAAAGGTGAACTTAGATCATTTTCGAAAAATTGATCGTATATATGTGTGCGCGTATACACGTCTCGCGAGACCGGCAATATTGAAAATTACATTAGCATAAGTCGCTCGTTTCAGTTACTGTCCCGCGATATATATTTAAATAATTATTAATGTATATATATATTAAGAAGAAGATTATTAACTTTTTACATTAAATCGATTTAAATTAATTAATCTCATTATTTATTTTCTTTCTTTAATCCTGCAATAACTACGTGTAACTTTGAAATTATACATTTAAAATATATATATATGTGTGTGTACATGTATACATGAATGTATAACTTCTGTTATATAGAATTAAAAAAAAAATATATATATATATATACATATAATATGTAAATACATAAGTACATTACTTCAAAGTTACACGACATTTAAAAGAGAAAAATAACTAAGTACGATCGTTAAAGTTGAAAATAACATTTAAAAATCATATTTCACTTTACCGTAAAAAAAAAGTCATTAATTGTTACCTTAGATACAAAATTTGTTACATATTTCAATCGTAATAGATAGCACAGCATAATTATAGTAATATTTATATATACATATATAAACATTACGTCTATAGAAGTAAAAAGAATTGAATTATAGATCGTAAAATTTAATTTAAGGGTACTAAACAACCAGAGAATAGAGAGGAAAAAGTACTGGATGGAGAAAAGATAGAGAAATATATATATATATAAAAGAAATATATAAAAAGAAATAAAATGATCGTAGTACGAACGAAAAGATCGTTCCCATTGATTCATACACGTCCACGATCCTTGGATTAACAAACTCTTCGAATTAACCACCATAAAGATTAAAACGAAGGGAGTAGATTATATAATAAATTTGATCTTTCTCGATCGGATCGATACCAACAATAACTCTATAAATCGAATTAGTTGTCGGAATAATGTGAGGTATCGTAAAAGAAAAAAGAAGAAAAAAAAAAGAAAAAGAAAATATTGAACGGCTTACCACACCAAAGAGCGTACTGAGTAATTATCCAATTACTTTGTGCTCTCGCACACCCAACCGTTAGTCGCAGTCTAATAATTCGTACCTTTGTTCTAATCGACGTGGATCAAAACGAATTCGACCTTCGCATTAATACACGTGTCCATTTGTATTGGTGTTCGCGTTTGTTCCCTTTTATTTTTATTTTTCTTTTATGTTTTGTCTATGGACGCGAATGCGAATATGAATATGAATGCGAGTATGAAGATGAATGCGAATGTGAATGTTAATAAAAATTGTAACGTCAATTTACCGAAGATCTATATCAAAAAAGAGAGATAGAAAGAGAGATAAATAATGAAAAGAAAACACTTTCCATATATAATATAATGGATCATATATACACGAAAGATTATCGAGTTGGATCCATAATATTAACCAATTAACATTTATTCAATTAATCATAGAACGTAGAATAATAAAAGCTTTCTAACGGCACGCTCTCGATAAAATTACATCGTTTTTCTACGACTCCTTTTCCTTTCCTTTTCTTTTTTCCTTTTTCCTTCGTCTTTACGTTTTATCTTCACGCTGGATGATTCGATAGTAATGATTTATCGATCGTCAAAATAAGATAAATATAATATATAAATATATATATATATATATATATGCCTGTAATTGTGAGGTCATTAAAGTATCTAAGCGAGGAAAGAAATAATTTTCAAGCTAGTATTTCGTAATCCGAAAGAAAAAACAAAATAAAAGAATTGCAAAAGTGAATGAAAAAAAAGACAAAAAGAAGAAATAAATCAATAAATAAAACGAAGGAAAAAAAATTAGCTCGAGAAAAGATGGAAGATAAAAATCGACTTTTTCAAATCGATCGATAGAAACATTCTTGTTTTTTTGCCAACACACCCTCCTCTCTCACCCACCCCACCCCGATGTCATTTACTTCGTCTTATCGAGAACGAACATTTAATTTTTTGATATCCGTTATACAGGTATACATATATATACATACATACACACATAAATGATACATATTTTTATCGTTGCACTCGCTCACGAATTGCATAATCTATTCGAGAGTCTGTTCGCGATGAGACGAAAGATATAACTCCGGATCGTAAAATACCCCGACCTTGAGAATTACGATCCAACCATATACATACATACAATATATATATATATATATATATATATATATATATGTGCGTGTGTGTGTGTGTACCTATACGTATTTACCTTTATCTTTCAGCCTCGAGCGGTAATGAAAAAGTCGTTGCGCTTTTTAACATACCAAGAGAGAAAAACTGAATGAAGTATACGTACGTACGAAAAAATATGTATGTATGACCGTGTAGAAAATTTGTCTCTAACTCATTTTCGATATCTCGTACTTCCTTACAAATGCTCGCTCTTTTCTATTTTTATGTCTATTTCAAAGGAAATACATATATATATATATACTATAAAAGATAACGTCAATAGTCTGCAGTAGAGTATTTTATATGAGAATTTAAATAAAAATTGAAAATAAGCGACGATATGACTAATAACGTGTGTCGTAAATATTTTCTTTTTTTTCTTTTTTCTTCTAAACAACGCGTCTGCGAGAACGACAGAGAGAGAGAGAGAGAGAGAGAGAGAGAGAGAGAGGGAGGGAGAGAGATGAAAAGAAAAAGTTACTTGGTGAGATTGTAAATTTTGTCATGACGTCACGCATGCAACGATCGAACCGATCACTTTATTTTTTTCTCTTACGACTCGTTCGTTTTTTTTTTTTTAACGCACCACCTTGTATAAATATTAATAATTCATCTTTAACATATGTACGTACTTATATGCGTTTATATATGTCGATTACATATTGTAACTAACGTATATGTAAACTAATCGTTGCTTGCATGTAATATATTTCATTAACTTATATATTTTCAATTATATATATATATATATATATATATATATATATATGTGTGTGTGTGTGTGTGTGCATGACATGTATAAAATAACATGAAAATATACAAGTTAATGAAATATAAGGTTGTACTAGAATACTTAGATAATTAATCATGTACAACGCGTATATATATATATATATATATATATATATATATATATATTAACGTGAAATTTAAGATATATAATAATTTAATAAGATAAGCTTGCGCTTATGTATGTATCTGTCCGTATAATTAGCCGTAACTAATGTTAACCGAAAATAATTAAGTAATTAAATATAATTTATATAATTAATGACCGTATATGTAATTTAATATAGAATATAATCATACTTTGTGAAAAGCAAAAGTTCATTCTTAATTGGTATTGAATTAAAACGTTATTTCTTTTTTTTCCTTCCTTTCAAAAATTCGCACGTTTCTTTTTTATCCATTCTAAGGAAAAAATAAAATAAAAAAAAAGAAAAGAGGAAAACTTCCGTTGATTATGAGTTATTAACAGCCAACGTAACTTATTAACATCAACTATCGTATAGAGAAAGGATGAATTTGTTTATTTATTAATTTATTCATTAAGTTTCTTTTTTCATCTATAAATTTGCGACACGAATTTATCCTATAAAAAGGAATCGTGAAAGTGCATCGTGCTTGTATTAAATGTTTAAACATGTCTTTTTTTTGTATTATACTCTTCGTTACGCGAGTATTTTACCAGTCAAATCGATCGAATAATATACGAATCGGGTGGATAGAATATTTATAAATGAAAATCACCTACGAATATGCATTATATATATATATATATGTTTTTAAATTTGCAATCTTTTTTATCATTGATGAGTTTGCTATTTAAATTGGTCGAATAAAATATGTATAAGGTATGCACATATATAAATAATAATTATTTACAAACATATATGCATATATAAATAACAATTATTTACAAAATACATATGCATATATAAATATATATATATATATACACATACAAATGTATATAGGATATAGATAATAATAATTTATAAAATGCACACACACACACATATATATACACATGTGTGTGTGTATGTGTGTGTGTGTAGAAATAAATAATAATTATTAAAAAATACACAAGAATATGAATATGCATCGAACAATATATATTAAACCCGTATAGATGATAAAAATAATATCTGTTAGGCGAAATTGATAAAAATGATATACATATATCCAATAATATATTTATATATATATATATAACGAAGATCAAAGATACTCACCAATGGATTTCTTACGCCAAAGCGAACTTTGTAATACTTCTTAACAAAGACGCGCCAAAGTACGTACGCCATGATGACGAAAATGATTATCGTCGTTACTCCTTTCGTTCTCGTTGTATTATTTTATCACCGATTATCCTTTTGTTACGCCTTCTCTCTCTCTCTCCCTCTCTCTCTATTTCTTCCCGTTTTGTTTTTCTTCCTCTTCTGTTTTATTTTATTTTTTGTTATTCGCAATTTTGATTCAATAACGAACGAAGAGTATCTATCTCTATCTCTATCTCTATCTCTATTTCTCTCTCTGCTCCTTCTTCTCTAACTCCTCCTCCTCCTCCTCCACCTCCTCCACCTCCTCCTCCTCCTCCTCCTCCTCCTCCTCCTCCTCTTCTTCTTCTTCTTCCTCGTCTACGTCTTCGAGGCAGTTTCTTAACCTCGACTTCTTCTCTCTTCGCAAACATCGGTCACCACGACCACGTGTTTACGTATTTCCTCTTCCTCTTAGATTCGACGTAACGAAATTCTACGAGAATATATCGCGACATTGTCGATCGATCGTAGTTTATACACCCACTGAATGCACCTTGCAAAAACACTTATATAT
>OU964986.1:2635034-2657534 GCA_918808275.2 Dolichovespula sylvestris | reverse complement strand
TATATATATATATATTAGATACATAATTATTTACCGAGAAAAATTGTTATTATTGTTATTAAAAAAAAAAAAAAAGAAGAAAAAAATGCTCGCCTTTGCGTCACTGCCGATCGAAACGAGATAAGATTTTTAAAATTCGTAAAAATGATTTTAGTGTGGGATTTAAAAAAAAAAAAGAGAGAGAGAGAGAGAGAGAAACGTTTAGAATGTTCACACGGAAGTGCAGACAGAGCGAAGCAGTGTTCTCGTTTATTGAATCTTTGATAACGTCTGATAATCTAATTCACGCGATAACATAAATTTTCGAAAAGTCTTTACTAAACGCCAAACATTATTCTTATGTGTTATGCAAACGACGAACTCGATGTTATCTCTCTCTTTCTGTTTCTATTAAAACTAAAATTCCTTTGATAATTTAAAGGACGTTGATAAAAAGATAAAAGAAGTAAGACCGAACTGTCGCTTATTGTTTTAGATTGTGGTGCGGGTGGGAGGGAGGAGAAGAATGGGGGTTTTTCTTATCCCCTGGTTTTTTTCCCTTCCTTTTTCTCTTTTTTCTTCTTTTTTCAAAACGAAGCATAAAACGTCTTTACAGAAAGCACGGATATAATGATTCCGATGTTCTCCTCTCTTTGCGATTAGAAAAAGCCGGTGTGTCGTACGAAGTAACATCCGTTCGCTTCCTGTTCCGCGCTATATAGTCTACCAACACGCCTTTTACTTCTACTCTCTTCCCTTCTTTCATATTCATTTAGTATTCTTTCGACTTGCTATGAGATAAGTACTCGCGCATGCGTGAAGCTTAGGAAAGTTTCCATAAACGTAGATACACGCTAACACGGGGGAAAAGGCATTTCTCGAGGAAGGAAAAAAATTAATTTCTAAACGCGCACACACACGCACACATGTACCCACATATATACGTACGTACGTATGCACTTATAAGTATTTCTATATGAGCAAAAATTTATATATTATATACATATTATTATTATTATTTTAATTATCATTAATTAAAAAATTTGTTCTAATTGATTCTGTTGTTTTCAATTTTCGAAATAAAGAGTACAGAATTTTCTGATGAACCTTATATATATATATATATATGTACCTAATTAATATCGATTATATCCTCTTTCAACTTGAGAGAAATGTAATTTAAAAAAAAAAAAAAAAACAAAAAACAAAAAACCGATTAACACGAACGACTCGACGTTAACTTGACTAAACCTTTTGTTTCCCCTTCCCACTCCTCTAATTTCTAATATCGTTCTATCGTATATAATGTTCGTCCAATCGATTAATTCCCTACGTCTCCACAGATGGTCTCATTTCCGTTCGAGTCAAATCATTATAGAGTACGGATAGACGTAATAAAGAAAGGATCGATTCGTATCGAGCAAATGTACTTTTTTTTGCTCTTTTCTCTCTCTCTCTCTCTCTCTCTCTCTCTCTCTCTCTCTCTCTCTCTCTCTCTCTCTTGCGGCTGCACCCTTCGAATTTCTCGGCTGATATTTCGACAAAGTCGATGAGTCTGGTAGTCGGCCGGTGAGAGTCCGTCTATGAATGAACGGAACACGACCCATCGAGGCCTTCCTTTTCGAGGGTACTCACGTGCTCGTCGCGTGAGGTAGGCACACCCATTGTCATGTGGAGAGAAGGAAAAAGATAGAATGAAATGATAAAAAGAGTAGGAAGAGCAAGAGAAAAAGAGAGAGAGAGAGAACGTGTAGAAAAGGATATATATATATATATATATATATATATATATATATATATATATATATATAAAGTATAGGAAGGGCAAAAGCGAAGGGATGAGATGCAAAAAAAAGATACATAATAAAAAAAAAAAAAAATAATAAAAAGCAAGAAAAAAGAAAAAGAACGAAGGAAGATGCATATCACGTGATCACGCTAATTCATTCCCAGATGAACATGACTGCACGATGTTTCGCCATTAATAATCTTCGCGGAAGGATTTGAAAAACTCCTGAGAAATGTTTTAATCTAACTCGCAAACCGGAATATTATTCCTTCTTTTTGTTTTGCTTTCTTTTTTGCTTCCCCCGACGATTAATTAATTCGAGTTCGAACGAACAAAATATATATATATACAGATAAATTTTTACGCTATACCGATTTATATAAATAACATTGAAATATAAAATACAAAAGAAAAGAAAGCCAACGAACTAATCGACTAGGTCTTAACGATATTTTAGGACCTAACGATCAGGTCCAATGTTTCAATCCAAAGCTCAAGAACTAAAAAACAAGCTTCGATCGTTCGCTCGTAGAAAAAAAAAATATCGTAGAAAAATTAACGCCACTACGTCGTAATCGTGTACGCAAGAGAAATATGAAAAACTTTTTCCCGTCCCTTTGGTTAAACGCAGCTCTCGTTTATTCGTTTACGAACGATCACGATCGATATTACAAACAAAATTTGCCTTTACCTCTTTTACCTCGTACGTACATCCAACGTTCCCAAATCCAAATTCCGAATCGGTGAAATTTTCGACTGGATTGCACTCGAAGAAACGAAAATCAAAACGATAGATAAAAGATCGTAGCTCACGTCGACCTTCGGTCTGTTGTTGTTCGCTGTTCCACGACGACTAATAATCCACGATTGACTCGCGTTGCTGACATCACTACTAAACAAAAAGACGAGGTTAATCGAGCATAGAAGGAACGAAAACACGGAGAGGTGGTCACCAGATTGTAAACATACGCGTTGATAATGTATTCATCATCGATAGACGATGATACAATGTTTATGCGTACGCGTAAAATAATACATCGCGACGAGTTCGTTCGCGTTGTTTCTTTTTTTTTTTTTTTTTTACATAGATTGTTACGTGACAGTTTGTTTCTCTCTTCTCGATCACCCTCTCCCCTCCTGGCTCATTTCAGTAAGCATCGTTCAACGAGACGCGCAGAGACTCGTCGAAGGATTGATAATACGAACGATCCGAATTTCGTAAGTTATAATCATTATTTTTTTCTTTCTCAATCGATTCGAGTGACTTCGAGTTTTTCCCTTTTCTTGTTCCACAGCCCCCACCCCCTCCCCCTCCCACCTACCCGCTTTTTCTATCGTATATCGTTAACGCGTACAAACGTACACGTGCGCGTAAATACGATAATAATGCGCTTAATATTTTAATGCGACAAATTATTCGTTAATTACAACTCCCCGGCTGACGATGATGATAAATATTTTAAACTAAGATATGATAAGAACGAAACTAACAGACGGCGTCGTTAGATTAATTTAATTTAATTAATTGTAATTATTGGAAATTCTTACGTTCTCTTGACTAATTAAGATCGTCGCCTTAAGAAAATTCGATTTAATAAAAAAGAAAGAAAGAAAGAAAGAAAAGATAGGAAATAAAGGAAACAGAAATTAAAGAGAGAAAAGAAAAAGAGGAAGGAAGAAAGTAAAACTTAAGCTATTCGTTTCCGACCGGTTGGTATAATGTATCGGGTGTTAAAAAATTTACAGATATCTCAGGCGTTATAAAGGGTGAGTCAGCGAGCCAATCCGACGGCAGACATGTACGTACGTTCTACGGTAATTACGATTTGTGAGGGTCAAGCCCATTCGTTCGTACGAATAAAACGCAAGTAAGAGGGAGAGTGGTTTGCTTGCGAAATAATAGACTGCTTTCTTTATCGATAGTAGACACGAGGGTCTGAACGAATAGTTAGTATATACGTATGTATATATATATATATATATATATATATATATATATATATATACATACGTATATATACATAGATAGAATACGCGCACGTACGTACATACATAGATACATAGACACTTCTAGGAGCAACATTAACATCTATTACATTTAGGTAAGTACTTACATAATCCGTTCTATTTTATCGATTCGTATCATTGATGATCGATCGATCGAAGAGCGAAACTCTGATCGAAACGTGCACGTGCATTCACGTTCTCCGGGCGAACGGAAGTTGAATGATCGTCTGGAATGCTGAGCGAACAGGTTCGTCGTCATTGAGATGATGATGATGATGCTCGGTCACCCCTTCTCAGGATTTCTGATCGCTCTTTATTTATTCCTTTGATTATAATTCGACGATCGTACGCTTTAATGAGTTTCTACAGAGAGAGGGAGATCATATATATATATATATATATATATATATATATATATATATATATATATATGTGATAAAAAGTATTAACATCACAAATAATTTCGTATTGATCAATAATAATGTATATATATATATATGTGTATGTATGTATGTATGTATGCATGTTTATGTATTACGTATCCTATACATACTTATTCTATAACCAATTAATCTCAAAGCACGTTGTTCTCATAAGCGTGTATATTAATAATATTAATAATAATCAATTAAATTTCGTAACATAGTTTCAATTAATTTTACGAATAATCATGACGATGGTGATGATGATAATCGTGTTACCTTCGTACATTCTATTAGTATTCTATTTTAGATTTATACAAAAATATACATTTTATTGCTTTTGTATTTATCGATTAATAATTAATAATGTTTCATAACATTGTTGTGATATATTTTTAAATAATAATAATAATAATAATCGTTTTACCTTGTATATCTTAAATGTATTCTATATTGTTTCTATGAACACCTATTACTTTTTAGATAAATAAAATTGATATAATCGTATAAATAGCTATAGAATTTGATCGTAACGCTCGATGATATAGTATTTTAACCGTAATCATGTCGAATGTTATTAGAAAATTTATCTAATTCCCCCTCTGTTCCAAATTCTACGATAGATTAGACCCGTGATACGACGAATTCGGTCGGATTAGTCAAAAGTAAAAACTTTCGATCATCGTACGTAATTCGCGTTGAGCTTTTCTTTTATATCGTAAATTCTTTCATATCGACGCTCGTCCCTTCAAATTAAATTATATTATTATACTTAATTAATAATTCTTCGAATATAATTGTTTGAAACTGAATTATACCTAAGCTAATATCCCACGTTAATCATTTGTATTTCTATGAATTATGTAATCAGAAAAAAGAAAAAGTAAAAAAAAAGAATAATATCTACTTCTTAAAAAAAAAATATATATATATACACACACACATACACGCACGGACTTATTCGATTACTATAATTCTATAGAAAAAAATGGAAAAGAAAAGAAAAGAAAAGAATTCAATTACGACAAACCGTAAACTTTCTAATCATTTTTCTCCACATCTTTCTGAACTGTATTAGTATAGATAATCACGATGATAACGACCAACGCAACGGCCACGATGCAATGAATCATTGGGGAGTCATTGATCGTGGAAAAGAGAACGGGCGAATGCAATTTAATCGACGACAGATATACAATAATAAAAGGTCAAATCTTAATGATTCATAAATGACAACGTATGCGAGATCGATTCTAAAAGTATCTATGTATACTTATTGTTATCCAATTACTAAAAACAAAATATATATATATATATATATATATATATATATATATATATATATAGATTATATTTAGATTGGATATAAAATACGAAGGTCCGTAATTCGGGCAGCACGAGCAACATGAAAAAAAAAAAGAAAAAAGAAACTTTTCGATTCCGTAGATTTACGATTCTCCTCCGAGTAGGGACGGGAACGGACGGCGGAGTCTCCCTTGAGTTATGGCATACCGTAGGGAGGGTGGGAGGGAGGGAGGGGGACCCCTTTGGTGCATTTGCAAACCCGTTGTGTTACCCGTTGTGCATCGTATAGGTAGGTAGGCAGATACGGTAGTAGATAGGTTGGTAGGTAGGTAGGTAGGTAGGTAGGTAGATACATACATACATACATACATATACCTATGTAAGTATTCGAGCAGGTTTTGCATGCGTTACACTTCATATTTGCCAGGGTGCATTCGAGTGGTATACTGTGACTACTTTGAAAAGTAAGAAGAGCCGCGTTATCATCGACACCGTACTCAGCTCCTCTCTCTTTCATTCTTTCAGCTTCTCTCTCTCTCTCTCTCTCTCTCTCTCTCTCTCTCTCCATCTCTCTCTGAGCGTTCGCAAAAGACCTGTCTGCCTTCGCAAATCACTTTTTCTGACATTACACTTCGTGTCGGTACGAACGAAAAGAGATGGAGAGAGAAGAGTTACAAAGAGATTGAGAGAGAGAGAGAGAGAGAGAGAGAGAGAGAGAGAGAGAGAGAGAGTTGGACTCTCTCGCTCGTAACAAAAAACGAATGAACGATATTTCGTTGGGTAGCAAGCGGCACTAAACGTTGCATTCTCTCCGTTGCAGAGACCTCCGTGAGTGAACAACCTCCCTCCCTCCCTCCTCCCTCCCTCCCTCCCTCCCTCCCATCCATCCCTCTTCCCCCTTCGCTTCCTTTTTATTACTTCCCTACGTCGAAGGAACATTTACGGCTCCTTCTTTTTTTCTCTCTTTTCCTCTGCTTTGTTTTTTGTTCATTTTCGTTTTCGTTTCTGTTCTTTCCTTTTTCTATTTTGTCTCTCCTCTCTCTCTCTCTCTCTCCTTCTACCTCCCGACAACTTTCCTTTTATTTTGACCCGACGATTTTTTAACGCCATACGCACACTCATGGACGTTTACGCATTTGACGTACGTACGCACGCACGACAATCTTCTTCCGTGGTATTTCATACTTCTTTTCGTTCTTCTTTCCTTTTCCTTTTATTTTTTATTTTGTTTCTTCTTTGTTTTTTTTTTTTTTTCTTTTTTTCTCGTTATCAAAAACGTAAAGTTTCGTTGCCCGACAAACGTTGTAGATTTTCTCTTCGATTTGTTCTCTTTTCTTTTGTAAATTTAACTTTTAAAATCTATGTCCCGAGACGATTAGGATAATAAATATGTTATTTCGTAGCTGGTGATACGTTGCAAGAATAATCGTTCGGTTTTTATCGGATATAGATATTAAGTACAGAAAAGAAAAAGGAAGAAAAATAAAGAGGGAAAAAAGAAGAGAACAAAAACAACGTTGGTTTGTTCATATGTTTCGCGAGGTGATCATGAGGTTTACGTTCGAATAATCTCGTTACGTAATTATGGTACTTACCGATGGACGGTGTTCTCTCAATCTTAATCATTGTTATTGTCCTGTGCTACATATCGATCACTGTCCTGTCGTTCCCACTTTCTTTATTATTACGTATCAGACTCGTAACAAGATTTCAACGAACTACCTTGTTTCTCATTCTTAGTACATATTGCATAACATTATTTACAGTATATGTCCTACATATATCTCTAAGTATATACGTAATTTCCTTTATATATACGTATATATATATATATAACGATAAAAAACGATTCGAGTTATATTTGCCATCAGAGAGATATCTAAGATAGTACACGTTCGTAAAATCATTCTCCTTCGAATGATTATACTGCAATGAACACATAGACGATATGGAGATGTATGTATGTATGTATGTATGTTTTCTCATATAGACTTAAAGTCATTCACGCGACTGGTTACAGCGATGAACTAACAACAACATCCTGTAATTAAACTACTTGCCTTAATAATGTTCAAGAAGATTTGATCTAACGAAATGTTACGATGCTCGTCGTGACAAACGCTTTAAAAAGAGAGAGAGAGAGAGAGAGAGAGAGAGGGAGAGAGAGAGAGTGAAAGAAACAAAAAAAAAAGATCTTTCCAGAGATTTTTACAACTACGTGTACTTAGGTACAATGGGGAGATAATGATGATGATGATGATGATAATAATAATAATAGTGATTATTATTATTATTGTTGTTACATTTATTAAATTCACAAGATATGAAAGTAGATAAACGAACAGTGTGGTTTAATTAATCATAGAGTAATGCACGAAAGTGATCTAAAAGTCTCATTTGACGTGATTTTAAAAGACATATTTTGTTTTCTTTTTCTTTTGTTTTTTTGTAACGCACCGTCTTCTTACAATTTTGTAATTACATGAAGGAACCTCAACCTTTTTGTTTTCCCTTCTTCTCGGGAATAAATATAATTATGCTTTTTATGTTTGTCATTATATGTATATATATATATAAACAAAACTAATAATAATAATAATAATAATAATAATAATAATAATAATAATAATAATAATAATAACAATTTAATTCAATAAGAAACAATACAAAACGAAATTTTCCAAGTGATTGAAATTGATTTTTCAAAAGGAAAAATTCGTGATTTATAAGATCGTTTTAATCGTTAACGGTACATTTAATTGTTACACGCACAAAGAATTACACACACACACACACACACATATATATGTATATATATATATGTTTATATATATATATATATATATATATATATATATATATATTGGATGGTAAACTTAAGTTATATGGAAAAATTGTAGACCTAAAAAGGATTAGTAGCAAAAACTTTTTATATTTCATAAAAGCCGAAGTAAAATACATAATGTTATTGTAAAGAATATTTGTGAATAATCATTAGGTTTAATACTAAATCGTAACAAAAATCTATGATATAACATATGATCGTTTCTCTATATTTGGTGAAATCAGATAAACACATTTAACATATGATTAATGAAGATCGTTTAATAAAATAAAGAAAAAGAGAAAGAGAGAGAGAAAGTGAAAGATAAAAAAAAGAAAGAACGCGGAGAAAAATAATTGTTAAAAATTAAAATAAATTTATATATATATATATATATATATATATATATATATATATATATATATACATATATATACACACGCGCGCGCACGCACGCACATACACACCCACACACATACACACATTTATATATATAGTATGTTTTAATATTATTTTATTATAATTATAATATAAATGCTAATATATATTATTAATGCCTTTTTTTTTGCGATTTCTTTATACCGCCTGAAAGATTGTTCTTTTTTCTTTTTAGCTGTTAATTTATTATCATTTAATTCAGATCACAATTAAATTTCTATAAGAATGTTAGTTTTTATAGTGAATGAGAAAGAGAGAGAGAGAGAGAAAGAAAGAGTGAGAGAGAGAGAGAGAGACAGTGAGAAAGGGCAACGTTTCAAACAAAAATAATATGCTTGATATAGTTTTAATGTTATTACCAAAGATAAATATTAGAACATCATCTGCGGCATAGTTATTCAAATATCGTAATGTAATTCAGCACCATTGTGCACACAATAAATAACATTTAATTATTATTACACAACGTATATATGTAGCACAAAAGTGAAAGTCTTTTTTTTTGTTTTTCTTTTTCTTTTTTCTTCGTTATCACATTTGTGCATATAACTACCAAAAGCTTTCCATTCGCCGTGTCTATTAAAACATAGCAAATAGTCAATGATGATGATAATAATTAGGAAATTGACAATGAGAATTAATTTTGTTTTACAGTTAATGTTTACATAAATGTAGTTGGACTTTGATGGCTTGATATAAAAATTTTTTGTTCGAACTACGTTCAAATATCTATTGGTATAGATGATTTTGATTTTGAAAGTGCGATTAAAAAAAAAAAAAAAAGAAAAGAAGAAGAAAAATAAAAATGAAAGGAAAGAAAAAAAAATTAAGAGAGAGAATGAGAGAAAAACCATTAAGGAAAAATGAAACTTTAACTTTGAATTAAAAAATATAATTGGTCATCCATAGGTAAAACGATGATCGTTAGTTAATAAAATTAAAAAATTTTTAATTTATATCCCCTTGTAAAAATATAATTGGTCAGACAGATATATTTATGGCAAAGCCATCAACTCCCTTGTACATGGTTTAATGTGCTTATACGAGCTACATCGTGCGAATGTGTTTTGTATTATTATTATTATTATTATTATTATTATTATTATTATTATTATTATTATTATTATTATTATTATTATTATTATTAATATTACAATTATTACATCTGTTTGAAATATGGAAGCAGCATGCCATTTTTATTGTTATTATTATTATTATTATTATTATTATTATTATTATTATTATTATTATTATTATTATTTTGTTTGATATAGCACTATAATATTATGTTTGAAGATTCCATCTAAAAAGTACTTCAAGAGAAAATCGTAGAAGTATTGTTAGACAAAACTTTTTGACAACACACACATTATGAACACGTAATGTGAAGTTAATTTTTTTTGTTCTTTTTCTTTTTTTTTTTCTTTTTTTTTCTTTTTTCTTTTTTTTCTTTTTTTTTTTTTTTTTTTTTTTATTGACTTCTACCAACCGCATTCCTAAACCTTGTTTCTTTTTTTTTTCTTTCTGCTTTTTTTTTCTTCTCTTATCCATCAAAATTACATAGAGACATCACACGTGCATATTGTTTTTATAAATATAATCTCGCTCGTCTGATACTGCGATAATGATATTTTTTTTTTTTTACTTTTACAACTGAAAATATCGTTTTATCAAAAATGAATTCTCTAAACGCATACGAGACACAGTTTATCGTTTCGCGTGTGTTGTGTGTGTGTGTGGTGTATGTGTGTGTGTGTATGTGTTTATTATTTCAACGAATATTAGAAAATTGAAGGAAGCAAAAATAAAGAAAAATAAAAAAAAATAATATTTAACGTTGAAAAAACAAAATCTAACATCACTTAATTAAAAATAATATAAAACATTTATTTTGTTTTTTGTTTCGTTTCGTTTCGTTTCGTTTCGTTTCAAAGAAGAAAAGATAGATACGAATGTATATCAAGTCGTTAATGAAAATTAACGATGAATGTAACGATACAGAAGATGTAAGAGAGCGAGATATTATTAGAAGAGAATACATTTATATATTTTATTATGTTGTTGTTTTTTTTTTTCTTTTCTTTTTTTTAACTTTGATTAGGCTATTTTTCACGATGAAAATCAAGAGTTCCGATACGTTTATTTTTTTGTTTTTCTTCTTATTTTTTTCCCCTTAAATACTGTTGCAGATAATGTTCTTATGTAATACAACGTAAGCGTTGGTTTTTTTTTTGTTCTTTTTTGTGTTTTTTCGTTTTTTTTTCATTTATTGTTGTTTTAGCTAGTGTAACGATATAGAATAATTAATGGCATATTTGCTTTCCCTTTCGTAATAATCTAACAAAATCGAATCATTACACTGTTAAACTGTAAGAGGATATATATAAAACATTGGAAACCAAACGTCTTTTTCAAACCACTGGATTGCATATATCCATCGTATCATCATGTTAATTAGTACAAATGCACCAATAAAAAGAAATACCTTTCATTAATATATAAATGATGAAGATGATAATGATGATGATGATGTTGATGATGATGACGACGATACCGGACCAACTGATAAATATATCCAAAGTATTTATGTTTTAGCAATGTCCATTGGCGATCCAGTTGTATTAGCGGTAGTAGGATTTGTTAGCTGAGGACCAGCAGGATTCACAATAGTCGGAGGAATTGCCGGCTTAACGAATCTATCAGATGTACGCCTGGTAGATGGTGGAACTATGTGTCCCTATTAATATATATTAATTCATAGGTATAAAACGTTAATTGTAATTTTTGATCAGTATTTAGAAATGAAATTAAAATATATATCTATGTTTCTTACCCCCGATGGAGGAGATGAACTAGTAAAAGGAAGAGTAGTTGGTTGACCGCATGCATAACACCGATTGGTATTGAAATTTTCACGTGACGCTGAACCTATTACATTATTACCTGTTAGTAGTGAATAATTGAAGCATGGCACTTGAATGTGCCCTTTAAATTATTATTATTATTATATATATTTAATTTATAATAATACACGCATATATATATATATATATGTATGTATGTATGTATGTATTCATTCTTTTACAGTTTAAAACTGTAAAACAATTAAAATACCTGGACTGAGCGGCCTAGAGGAACTAGGCGAAGGATTATACGGGACAGGACTAGAAACCGTGCGATTTCTTATATTTCCACCTGACATTACTATTTCATTGTAGTGACGTTCCTCTTCCATTTCCAAGCTATCAAAGGGAGGAAAAAAAGGGTTTTACGAATATTAATCGTGGTAAGTGCTTACGCAAAACAATGCGAAGATATTATACCTAGATTCTGACTCTGACAAATGTCTGCAGAGAGCTTCTCGACGTTCTACTTCTAATTGCAGTTTTCTTTGCAGTCTTAAATTTTCCTCGCGTATCTGTTTCTCTTCGTTGACATAGCGTTGCATTTTTTCCGTATCTACAAATATATATATGAAATTACACGTAAAAGATATACGAGCATATGATAATTAAGTATACTCACGCTCTTGTTGCGATATTAATAAAGTATGCCTCAAACGAGCAACCTCGCTTCTTAATGTTTGAATGTGTGTACTTAAATTAGTAGCAGTATCGCCATTATTAATTTCCCTCGGAGAAGTCGGATCCGATACAGGTTGATCCAACTTTATTTGAAGCATTCTCTTTTCAGCCTCCAGCTTGTCCATTCGTTTCCACAACTTATTGACCAAAGCTTCCTGCTCTTGTTCGAGCGTATTTTCCAATTCAACCTTCTCTCTACGTAACTGCTCCAAATTGCTTTGTTTCGCCAGAGTTTCCGCCTCCAATTTCTCTATCTTTCTCATCAACTTGTTCACAAGACATTCCTGTTCTTGTTCCAAGGTTTGTTCTAAACGACATTTCTCCTGACGTAACTGATTCAATTTCCTTGACAGATCATTCGTTAAACATTCTTCCTCCTGTTCATAATGATGAGCTAACGTTTCTTTCTCCTTCTTAAGAGCTTGTATCTTTTTCAACAACGTATTGCTTATAAATTCTTCTTCTTGCTCAGCTTTAGCTTGCTAAAAGAACGAAGCCGATGTATGAATGAAATAAACTTTACGATAAAAGTATCAATTCTATTCTATATAATTCACATTTATTTTATATATCTGATCCATCCATCTTCTTCTACTATATTCTATCATCTTTATTATGTATACACAAACACACACATACACATACACATACACATACACACAAACACAAACACAAACACACACACACATATATGTACATATGTCATTCGATGACACAAAAGATAATAATAATACGACTCAAAACCATATTGTTTCGTTTCAATAAAAAATATATAGAACTAACGAACTTTATATATATATATATATATATATATATATATATATATATATATATATATATTAACACACTAGTAAAGCTTAACAGATACTTCAAATACAATCCAAAAGATTCCTATCGAAGTAACAACTGAAATTTTATCATTTTCTTCTTTTCTTTTTTTTCTTTTTTAATCATACATTAAGAAAATACTGAAGAAACGTACAACAGGTTAGGTCACAGAAATAGAAAGGTCGAAAGGGGGAAAATAATTTTGTTAGAAAAATTCGTAAAAAAATTGGATTCCATCAAGATGTATATATATATATACGTATATACACGTACAAAGAAGACATTCTATTCAAAAAAGTAAAAACAAACCATAAAAGTAACTTACTATGATGACAGAAGCCTGACGAAGGCTACGATTCTCTTCCTGTAGTGCCTTCACTCTCAATTTATAAGTTTCAAGTTCAACTTTGAGAACACGATTATGTTGTTGAAGCGATTCAATTCTTTTTTGTAATTGTTCGCGAGAGATAGGAGAGGGTGGCATCATAATTGGACCGCCGTCGATTGAACTCGAGTCGCTTTCGGATGCGCTATCACGGTCAGCCATTTTTCTCGTGTAAGAGAGAAATTATTCAAAAAAAATACAACCTAGAGAATATATTTTCATTTCACGAACAACCATCCACCAAATGGGACGTCCCTTTGGCCTTTGCCAATCGTATTTTTTAACGAATCGACGAACTCGCGGTGATTTACGATAGAAAAAAAAAAAAAACTGACAAATATTCTGCGACTATACCGCACGAAACATGTGCTTTAAACCGAAACAAATCAGCTGTTTCTCGTCTTTCACCGACTATTTAAAAAAAAGGTGTGGGCGCGTCGGCGAGCTCGCTGCGCACTGCAGAGTTCTTTATGGTTGTTTCTCATGAAATCTCAACGACCACGAACGACAGAGAGAGACAATGAAATTATGCTTTTTTTTTTTTTACAGGCGGAAACCTTTTTTTTGCGTTATGTGAAAGGGGGAAAAGAAATATATATTAAAACACGAAATAAACGAGATAGTCGATAGGGAAATATCGAAAGGAAATTATTTTTCTTTTTTTCTTGTCAAAGTATTATTCTCATTGGACGAATTCGTATCCTCCAATTATTTTTGTTATATCGTTTTTCGGTTTCTATTTCACGTTACGTTTCTTTCCTCTTTTTTTCTTTTTTAATTTTTTGTTACCAACCGATTGGAATATTTTTAATAGAAGTAATGAAATATGAAACATTGCGATAAGATATTATTGCTAAAAGATTATTTTCATTGGACAACTATGTGTTCGCCAATCATTTTCAATTGATATTATGTATCTTCCTTTTTTTCTCTCTCAATTTATATTTCACATTAAATTTTCTTTCGTTAACGACTGATACGAAATTTTGTTTTTCAATTTATCTAGAAAAGATATATTACGGTGTGTGATATGTTACGTAAAAACCTAACCTAAAATATATCACATTATATAATATTTAATTTTTTCTTGTTTTCAACATCGAAATATGCAAATAAAAAAGATATATGAATTATAAGAATATTATAATAATATTATTATATTATTATAACGTTATTATATTATTATAATATTATATTATAATTATAATAATATATTAATGCATTGATAAGAATTGTAAAGATCTATTTTTTCTAATGTATTATTGATCGTCAAAATTGGACAAAAATTGTAAACAAGAGATCTTACGAAATACTTCTTACGACACGTGTCAAGTATTTCACATATCTACACATTATTACATCGTTACATTATCTAATATTTAGAAATTGATGATAGTAAATCGTAATTTTTATTTATCACGTTATTTTGAAGAAACGAATAATTTATAGATTTTCAAAAAAATTATTCTTATAACCAATAAATTTAATTGGGCGTAGCCCAAATCATTGATTGCAATACGTAAGTGATAATTATTAGAGAATTGATATTTATTATCACGTGTTTATCTGTTAGAATAATTGGTTTTCTTCTTGTTATTTTGTCTGTTTGCCTTTTTCTTTTTTAATTTTCTAACGAAATTCTTTTAACGCGTTGGTAGTTCACTTTTCTCCCGTGCGCGTCGCTGAAGTCGCACATGTCTCGAACGATATCGAACAATCTTAATATCTGCATATATAATGCCATCCTTTTTCTTACCAGTAGTATCAAATCGAATGTTTTTTTTTATCCAGTGAAAACGATAACGAAAACAGTACATGCCCTACGCATGAAAAAAAAAATAAAGAACGAAAAAAAAGAAAACAAAACCATATTTTACGTTGCCCCATTATATATATATATATATATATATGTATGTATATATAAATCGAAAAGAGAGGTATTGTTGTTGAAAAAATAATATTTATTTTTGTTATATGAAAATATCTATTAATTTGAAATATAAAATATAAAAAATATACATAAAATATACATAAAAAATATACATAAAAAAAAAAAAATGTCGAAAAAAAAGAAGAATAATGATTGTGAATAACAATATTCTTTTTGATTTGTAGTTATATATAAGAAATAACAATGTTACGTGGTACTATCAAGACGATACTACTAGGAGGAACGCATTATTCTCATAATTTAATGCCTATTAAAATTTGTTCGTCGCATTTTATGCGTACCTGTCAGAAGTCGGTTGTACAAATCAATACCGAACAGAAACGACATTATAAAAATTTTGGTCATAAAAAGGACTCAATGGATAGACATTCTTACCTTATTATTTTTCTTGGATTAGCTCTCGTCTATACTGCCAGCCACTTAGCGGAGTAAGAAATGAGTTAGTTCGTTGTATGGAGAGTAACGAGAAGGTCTAAATGTGAATCTTCTTTTAGGTATCCCCGAAGAGCAAAATTTCCAAAAGTAGATGCCGCTGTTTTGTTGGAAGAGAGCGATAAAGAGGAAGATAAAAGCGCGGACAACATAGAACATGATGATCATAAAAAGAAGAAAGGGAAAAAAGAGAAGACCGGATTTCGTGATAGAAAGGTTTAATTACATGGCGAAATTATATTATTTAATATCTAAGTATACGTATTTATCGGTATAAAAGTTACCGACTATTAGAGCATATAAATACAAAGAAATATATAATATGATGATCGTCTAGTTTTGTATATTTAATTAATAGAAATTTGACAAGGTACTTTGGCAAAGCATTCGATAATCCATATTTTTCAACGTAGATTAAATAAAATTTGTTATATTCTTATTTATTTAAATTGGCATAATATATACATATATATATTTAAATTTATATCTACAAAGATTAAATGTTGATAAAGCCAGAGGAATTCTTACAGATAATAGAATATGAAAATAGGATGAGGGCTTATTCGACGCCGGATAAAATTTTTAGATATTTTGCGACCGTAAAAGTAACTAGTTTAAGAGGTACAGACGTATATATGACACCCGATGATTTCTTAAGAGCTATTACTCCTGGCATGAAACAACCGGATGGTAATATTTTTTTAGCGCAAACGCATCGATCAGCGTTACAATTAATATTAACATGATTTTAATAACTTCCTTATACTACTAACAGATGAAAACGCTAACTTGTATATACATATAAGAATGTAATGTTATTGCTCACGAGCAAAATTTGATTTTAACCGTTAATTCTTGAAATTTTTATAATATTTATGTGCGAAAGGGAGGGAGTCGAAAGATCCGCATTTTTTTTTTTATATGCATCTAATATAATTCAAATGAATTATTGATACATAATTCATGAAATAAGACATCAATTGTTTCGAATATGTCTTATGATTTACCGATTAAATTACTTTTTATTAACGCTTAATGTATTCTTAAAATACAGATAATAGAATATGAAAATCGTATAAGGCATTATTCAACGCCAGATAAAGTCTTCAGATATTTTGCAACTCTACAACTGACAAATAATGATATACATGAAGTACTTATGACACCAGATGATTTCTTAAGATCAATGACACCTGGTATAAAACAACCTGATGGTAACTTTTTATATACAAAATGTTAATCTATGTTTAATCTCAATTCCTTCTTTGTTTTTGTTTTTTCTCAATTACATTATCATTTTTTTTTATTTATTGATTTTATTTTTAATGCCTTCTATGAAAGTTTCCGTACAATCATAAGTACCATCTTTTCATAGATAATTTAAAATAAAATAATAAAATTAAATAGCTTGAATGTATGTGATGTTATTAATTGTATTATGTGTTTTAAATGTGCTATAATACTGCATAATCGTGTATCATAGCTTGCATCATATAACATTTTGAGTCAATAGTTCATATATAGTTATTTATAAAAGTATTATACCATACCAATCTTGTTTTAGGTCTCGGATTGGATCAATATAAAAAATATGATCCCAAGGTATGATTAATGAATTATATTTTATAACGTATCATAAGACAAACCTAAATATATTATTACTTAGTTTTTTATTTTTTCAGAATATTCATGAAAAATTAGAATTGGCACTGGATGAGAACAGTATTTTTTATAAACTAGGAAGTGCTGGACTTATCACATTTTCTGATTACATTTTCTTATTAACAGTGTTATCAAGTAAGTTCTTCTTTATTCATACTTTATCAAAAAAAAATAAACAAAATAGATATAAACATATTATATCTTACAGCTTCTAGGCGTCATTTCGAAATAGCATTTAGAATGTTCGATTTTAATGGTGATGGCGATGTAGATTCTGAGGAATTTGGTAAAGTTGCTACTTTAATACGTCAACAAACTAGTATTGGTAACCGTCATAGAGATCATGCTAATACTGGTAACACATTTAAGGTTAAATTTATTATTATTTTTTTAAATAATTTAACACAAATTATTGTATTTAGTGTGTTACCGAATGGTGAAATTTTGTAGGGTGTAAATTCGGCCTTGACAACTTATTTCTTTGGTCCCAATATGAAACAGAAATTAACAATCGAGAAATTTCTAGACTTTCAGGAACAACTGCAAAGAGAAATTTTAAGTCTTGAGGTAATACATTTATATATATATATATATATATATACACATTGGTTTATAGATTCTGATGATATATGTTTTCACAGTTTGAGCGCAGAAACCCGGATGAAAATGGTAAAATAACCGAAGTAGATTTTACTGAATTATTATTAGCTTATGCTGGTTATTCTGATAAAAAGAAGACAAGAATGTTAAAGAGAGTAAAAAAAGCGTAAGTATATATCATAAAAATATAAAAGAATAGACATATATATGTATATATAGACATATATACATACATACATACATACATACATATGTTTATGGTAATATAACAAAGTTATATAATCACAGTTTCAAAGAAAACCCAAAAGGAATCAATAAAGAAGAGTATCTCAAGTTCTTTCATTTCTTAAACAATATTAACGATGTTGATACTGCTTTAACATTTTATAATATAGCAGGTGCTTCTATAGATCAAGGTATGCTCTCTATAAACATTTTTTTTTCTTTTATTATAATTATATATTCAAAATAAATTTTTGCGTGTTTTAGCTACGTTAAAACATGTGGCAAAAACAGTTGCACATGTAGACTTAAGCGATCATGTTATCCAAGTTGTATATACAATATTTGACGAGAACAGTAAGTTTTACTTTTATCCATAAATTAATATCACATAAATCATTATAAATGTATAATAAAATCGTTATTATATTTTATCTAGTGGACGGACAACTTAGCAATCGAGAGTTTGTAGCAGTTATGAAAAATAGGGTACTTCGTGGCTTGGAGAAACCAAAAGATACAGGATTTATCAAATTAGTACAATCGTTAATCAAATGCGCCAAAAATAGTTACTTCATTCAGTTCGATAAATAATTATTTTTTTGTAGTCCATAGAATTAATATTATTAATTCCTCTTCGTATTCGTAGATTAATTTTTCATTCTATAATTTCAAATATTTATAATTTAATCGCTCGATCACATTTCTAAAGATATAATTTTTAAATTCTATAGAGTCATATCTATACTATCATATTTACAATATAATTAAGCCGCTTAAGATTGCAATTTGACTATCGTCGAATTTATGAAAACATTGCTTATACATTTTTTCTTTGAAAACGTTCGTTGGATAGAAAGAATCTCGTACAATTGAAAAATTAAATTGGATCAGTTCTATATATAATTGAAATAAAAGTAACGTTTTATATAAAATAACAAATAATTAATATCGTTATTAGGATAGACGTATGAAAATATATTTGGATGGTAGTTAATGATACATTATCGTTAAAAGTTACAAAAAAGAAAAAAAGGAAAGAAAGAAAGATAACAATAACACTGTCATAGTATTGGATCTAATGAATTCCTTTCACATTTCTTTAATAAATAGAGCATAACGTTTTGTTGAGGAGGTTCTTTAGTTTCTCTTAGTATTGAAGTGTATCATTATTCCAATATTATCTGTTGATCGTGCAACATATGATTTCGTTGTATCTTCCGTTATTAATTTCATTCGTTGTTTTCTATATATATATTTTTTTTTTATCATATATTGCGTTGTTACAATGATGAAGAAGGAGTGCGTAAGCTTAATGACGCTATGTATACTTTTAACGATTGCAAATATCGACGCAAAAAGTACACGGATTCCCGTGAGGATCGACGCGCCAAGTGAGTCCGTAAAGCAAATATTTAATAACAAAATTTGTTTTCAACCGTAAATGTATCATTTCATTAAAATTTTATATGGTATAAGATCGTAAACGTTTATACATGCGAAAGAGTGATAATGATATTGTTCTTTTTATTTTACAGTAGATTCAAATTCACAAGCAACGAACAAAGAAAAAGAAGAATCATTGGAGAGCGACGAGAAGAGCAAGGATTTTCCGAGAAAAGGTCAATTCTTTAGGTCGGTGTGGAGTAAATTGTTTTAGAAAAAAGAAAAATCTCTCTCTCACTCTCTTATCGTATCGACGTTTTTTTATTTAGAGATCTGTTCTCCGAACAATTGTCGGAGCACGAAATTGAGTTTGGCCATGTGTGCGAAAATCCAGACGAGTGGGAGCAACGATTCGAGCGAAAAGATATGAAAGCGAATAATCATAGAGGAAAGGTATATAATAAATTATGATTTCACGGTGTATAATATATTTATGCATATTTACATTAAGATACTTGTCGCGTTACTCCCGATTACTTGTGTCTTAGGTAAAATGGGGAAACAAAAATGGAGAATACGGTGAACATTATTGGGATTTGAATCATTGAGTTGAAATATTTGTTCAAAACTTGTTAATAAATGTAATAGATTAGAACGAATATTGTATTTATGCTTTTATGATTATCTCTAGTTATAAATTTTGATGAATTTATTGGCGTTAAATAAGGTACGCTTAGGACGAGCGCATCGATTGACAATTGTAAAGAGAATAATAAAGGGATTGAAATAAAATTGAGTGGAAATAAATTTATATATATATATGTATATTTAAGATAATCTATATTTAATGTCTATTCTCTCTGAAATCACGAGACGAGATAAGAAAAAAAGAAAGAAGATAAGAAAAAAAAAGACAAAATTATCCAGATGGCGCTGATGAACTTGTAATATAAAACGTTTGAAGGATCTCACTCGAAAATTCTATTGAAAATTGTAACATTTAAATTGATAAGTTTAACGTCATTGATATGACATGGAATCGTCGGATATAAAAGTTTTGTTCGCCGAGGGTTCGAATAAAAATAAGAATTCTGAAAATCGAACGATACCACCACCAATGTCAAATATTATGTACATTAGCGATGTCCTGGCTCAACGAATAAACAATGGTAATGCAATATATTTTATATGACTTATGGTTATTGTGTAATCATAAAAAAAAAATATATATTAGAAAATTTCGACAAATACTTTTAAAGATAAATTATACATATAAATATATACATATATATATATATGTGTGTGTGTGTGTGTGTATATATTATATATAGGTACGATAGAGACAGATGATACCGATATTGATGATCGATATTGGGCGGAAAAATTAGCTAGTTTGGACGAGGAACACACGAGGAGGAATAAACTCGAATCGAAAGAGATAGAGAAGCTTTTCCGTAGCGTTGTAAATTATGCTCAAAGTACAGACTCTAAACCTTGCTCGTCGGAACGGACAAACGTATATATAATTATAAATAACGAATGGAAATTATATTTACAATCGTATCTCGTTGATACCATTAAACGATTATTTCTCTCTCTTTCTCTCGTTTATAGGTCAAAGATTGTTACAGTAATAATAAATTTCAAACGCTTCGTTGTTATAAGGAAGTTAATAATTTTATTGATTGCGTAAATAAAATGTTTCACAAGTCCATTAGGGCCAATGATAGCGATCTCTATCCATTTAATAAAAAATATACGTACACTGAAAGATTCAGAAGAGGATATTAATTTACACACACACATATATATATATACGATTCTTTGTTTTTATCAATTATTATTTGGAAATGTATATAAAAAGACAATGTATAAATATTAATATTATAAAATTTTTTACAAGTCACCTGATCGTTCGTTAAAAACTATATATGTATAATACTTATTCATATCAGCATCGGTGGTTCAGTGGTAGAATGCTCGCCTGCCACGCGGGCGGCCCGGGTTCGATTCCCGGCCGATGCATAATATCTTTTTTTTTATTTATTTCTTTCTATCCTAGAAATTTTATTTATGAAAAATAAAGCTTCTTCGTAAAAAAATTGTAACCTTCGATAAATAACGAATTTTAATTTTATTAAACGAATAAAATTGTACTTGCCGTCGTTGCACGACGATCTAACATCGATCGAAAGAAACTGTTTTACCGACCATTCGTCCGATAATTCTTGCAATAAGGTTCATATTTCGTCCACGTGTGTCACTTCGATCGCATTCTCTAAAAAAGCGATATTTAAACTAAAAAACGGCCTTAATCTTTTATTCAGTTAGAATAACAATCGAAAAAAAAAATGAAAAAGAAACCCAGTACAGAAAACGTTGCAGTGTTAAATGCAATAAGTAGTGATAGAAATAAATTCTAATTAATACAAAACGTTGGTGAACGTGATCGAGCAGACGTTGTTTGTTTCGCAATTTGAAAATAGAAACAAGGTTCAATGATCGAAACCATACGATAAAATTCATTGGAAAGAAAGTATGATTGAGGAAACGCGGGTATTTCCAACGATTGGATCGCAGTCCATGGTTAAAACTCGTTTGAATTCGGCGGAAAAGTGTTACATTCTGTTAAAGAAAAAGGCCGATACACTGTTGATACACTTTAAAAAGATATTGATCGAATTGT
>OU964986.1:2627534-2630034 GCA_918808275.2 Dolichovespula sylvestris | reverse complement strand
TTCTTTCTCCTTTTTCGTTTTGCTTTTTTTTTTTTTCTTTCTTTTACGCGAAACGAATACACGATACGGAAGAAAATTTAGGGGACACCCTGTGATTATTATGGATAAGTTACTTATGATAATGGTGTAATACATTTTCGATTGAGTTTACGTTATTTTTCGTTTCTTCTTCTTTTTTTTATTATTAATAATTATTAATAACAAAAAGAACAAATAATATGTGTATATATATATATATATTATTAATAATTATTAATGGTTTTGTAAAATAAATTGTCGATAATAATTATAATGTAACATAAAGTTGTTAGTGTTAATAATTATGTGTGTTGGATTTTCATCGTTTATATATTACGTACTAATACTTTCTTTTTTTTGTTATAAATATCGAATGTTTATTTAAAATACTGACAGGATAAATAGCTGTAACTAGCATACATTTATTTTATTTTCTATTCTTTTTTGTTAATCCTTACCTTCGTTTATCTTCAAATTTCAAATATTAAGAAAAAGAAAGTAAATGAAAATTTTTGGGTCCAATTGAAATGATACACCATTCCTGAGTACATTAAATACATTAAATATAAAAATTAATGTATCTATATATATATATATATATATATTTATTCTATTGCCATTGTTATATGACAGTATAACCATAATTTTAATTATCCATAGAAGGGATACGCTGTTTATTTACATAAACGTTTTCCATGATGCAGGTGAAATTGAGAAGCACTGATACCCAAAACAATTTCATTTATCCCGACACACACACACACACACACATCGTTGACCGGCCATTATCTGCAAAAAAATTAATCCGATTTAACAGGCCATACTCTAGTAATTGAATTCCGAATTGATGTTATTAAACGATTATTAAAAATTCAATGAAATCAATAACGTAAGAAAAATTAATCGAACGCCGTCTAACGCAATAAATCTCGATATCGTCATTTTATATATAAGCCTCGGCAGCATTTATACACGTGATTTAATATCAACAACGTATCAAAAGATCTATTTCGTTTATTTGAAAAATCTATATATATATATAATAGATAGCTATATCCGTAAGTTAGACAGTACTATCTCAGACACAAATACACACACATACGCACATATTTGAATATGAGAAGTATAAAGTAGTGATATATATATATATATATATATTATATATATAGAAAGCTTAAAAGCCCTTCGTAAAGAGGGGTTACATTTGGAAGATAAGCAAGTATAATATGTAACCAGTACGAGCAGCTGAAAGATAAAATAATCAAAGTAGCGAAGGGGGTGATACGCGTGATACGTTTTTTTTTTCTTTTTTTTCTTTTTTTTTTCTTCACGAAATTTGTAGAACGTTATGGGGAAAAAGATATTTTCGTTGGTTCGTAAGTACTCTTTCTATATTTTTTTTCCCCTCTACGAATTCAAGGAGATTATTAGTAATAAATGTATCGTGTCGAGTTCGGTAAGATTCGTAAAATAAAATTTTCATTTCGTTCGTTACAGCGCCCAGCTTCATTTATTCCTCTGCTCCGTGTACGCCCCTATGTGTACGGAAAAGGTACCCTCGCCCATCGGCCCTTGTCGTGGTTTGTGCGAACAAGTTAGGGCAAGGTGCTTTCCGGTACTTCAAGGCTTTGGCTTTCCTTGGCCGGCCGCATTAAATTGTTCCAAATTTCCGCCTGTGAACAATCATCAGCATATGTGCATGGAAGGACCAGGTGAACCAGGTCCCGCCAATCCCGTCCAGGTAATTTTGAGCAAACACGAATTATCGCGAAGTGATAACAATTATTATCTCTCGTTCGAGGCATCGACGATTTACGATGTAAATAAAAATCCGAGTTGCACAGATTTTCTTTTTCTTTTTTTCTTTTTTTTTTTTTTTTTGGAGAAAGGGAAGAAAATTGAATAAAATATTAAACCGTATTACTACGTTGGAAAATGAATAATTTCTAACTCATCGAGATTGTTTAAAGTATATATATCGATCATTTAAGAATAACTGAACGTATAAAGGTGGGACGGATATTTTATTTTTTTGTTTATTTATTTATTTTTATTTTTCTTTTTTTTTTTTTTTTTTGTTTAGATTCACCTACTCTCAAAGAGTTATAACAAATCTTTGTAGAAGGTGATATAGATGCATTGCAATGAATAATTTTACGATCGTCGTCATAAAATGTAATCGCACTCGTTGTAACAATATTTATTTATCGATATTGATGCGAGAGAATACTTTTTTTTTTTTTTATTTAAACAAACGAACGATAATTTCGTTGATGGATAAGAGAGATAATAGCTAATGGATGAAGCTGTAAGATAGAGAGAGAAAAAAAAAAGAGAAAAAATATTAAAAATGAAAATGGCGATTCTACGAGTATAGATATTCTTCGTTAGGCAGTCGGTGCCGGTGGTGGACCATGGGGCTGTTCTTGGTACGCGAAGTCTGGCTTATACGTATTTCTAAATCGTTCTGGAAGATGCGCGG